>CAUYTI010158739.1:0-64050 GCA_963575145.1 Galago senegalensis | reverse complement strand
GGTGACAGAGGCAGGCAGGTGGTGGAGACAGGTGAGATGAGCTGGTGACAGAGGCAGGCAGGTGGTGGAGACAGGTGAGATGAGCCGGTGACAGAGGCAGGCAGGTGGTGGAGACAGGTGAGATGAGCCGGGGACTGAGGCAGGCAGGTGATGGGGACAGGTGAGATGAGCCAGGGACTGAGGCAGGCAGGTGATGGAGACAGGTGAGATGAGCCGGGGACTGAGGCAGGCAGGTGATGGAGACAGGTGAGATGAGCTGGTGACAGAGGCAGGCAGGTGGTGGAGACAGGTGAGATGAGCTGGTGACAGAGGCAGGCAGGTGGTGGAGACAGGTGAGATGAGCTGGGGACTGAGGCAGGCAGGTGATGGAGACAGGTGAGATGAGCTGGCGACAGAGGCAGGCAGGTGGTGGAGACAGGTGAGATGAGCCGGTGACAGAGGCAGGCAGGTGATGGAGACAGGTGAGATGAGCTGGGGACAGAGGCAGGCAGGTGATGGAGACAGGTGAGATGAGCTGGTGACAGAGGCAGGCAGGTGATGGAGACAGGTGAGATGAGCTGGTGACAGAGGCAGGCAGGTGGTGGAGACAGGTGAGATGAGCTGGCGACAGAGGCAGGCAGGTGGTGGAGACAGATGCAGAAGCAGGTGACACCGGGGTGGGGAGGTGTTGCTAGTGTCTAGTGGAATGTAGCTGCTCCAGCCTGTAGGGGTGGACAGGTTCCTGTAGCCAGAGAGGCCTAAAGGCAGGGCTGCAGGGGGCTAAGTGAGCACTGGAGGCTGAGTCTGGAGGCTGAGTGCTAGTCTGGCCCTGGGTCCACCAGTCACAGCATGCTGGCAGCCCTAGCCCCCCTGAGCCTTGGTGCCTTCATCCGCACTATGAGGGCTGCCTCAGTGGCCCAAGCATCCTCTGGGGCCTCCCATGTGTAGTTTTGTTTCCTTAGGCTCAGAAGACTGCAGAAGGCTGACCCTGGCCTCCCTCCTCAACCTCCCAGCCTCTGTGGATGCTTCATCACCCTCTAACTCCTCTAGAGCTCAGTGCGTTTGTCCCCTAGGGTGCCATGACAGCATGCTGCAAACCGGGTGGCTTAGAACAACAGAAATTTATTCTCGCACCATTGGAGGGATGATTTCCTCTGAGGTGCTGAGCAGACTCTGTCCCAGGCCTCTCTCCAGCTTCTGGTGCTACTGGCAGCACTCAGTGTCCCCTGGCTCCCAGAGCCATCGCTCCAGTCCCTGCCACTTTCTCCACATGCCTTCTTGCCGCTTGTCTGTGTCTTGTATGGTCAAAGCCCACCTGCTCCAGCACGGCCTCATCTCAACTAGTCACGCCAGCAGTGACCCTATTTTCAAATTACTTCACTTTCTGAGGTCCTGGGGGGCAAGGATTTCACGTATCTTTGGGGGACACACAATTCAACTCATAATGTTGTTTCTTTAAATTTAAAACACTGTTACCCCCTAGGTGTTTTGAGAGGAAGTTCTTTGCACAGTGCCTGCCACATATTTAGAGGCAATGTTACCTAGTATTGCCATCATCCCGTGAAAGTTGTGAAATTCTGGGCCAGGTTACAGGGAGGTCGGGGCTAAGGAGACGGCTGGTTTGAGGCTGCACAGACTGAGATTTTCTGCTTAAATTTGGACTAAGGCCTAGTCAGGTGTCAAGAGTTAGAAGCACTGGCTTGATGCCTGTGGCTCAAGTGGCTAAGGCACCAGCCACATACACCTGAGCTGGCAGGTTGGAATCCAGCCCTGGCCCACCAAACATCAATGACGGCTGCAACCAAAAAATAGCCAGGGCGTTGTGGCAGACACCTGTAGTCCCAGCTACTTGGGAAGCAGAGGCAGGAGAATCACTTGAGCCCAAGAGTTGGAGGTTGCTGTGAGCTGTGATGCCACAGCACTCTACCCAGGGCAGAGTAGAGCCTGTGTCTCTGTCTTGACAGCTTGAGGGTCTGTCTCAAAAAAAAAAAAAAGAGTTAGAAGCATAGACCCCAACCCCACATTCATTCTCCTGTGTCCAGATGGCACCGTCCCCCTCCAGGATGTTCACTTAAAATTGAACTAAAATTTTTTTTCCTGGCTTTCAAAGACCAATCCAGTCCCTAAAGCAACACACAGTGCCTTAGCCACCGGAACACAGAGGCTAAGCAGGGTGTGCTGGCCAGGGGCTGCTCTCGGGCTGTGGGACCACCCTGATTTCCGTGATTTCCTTGGGCTTCCCCCAAGGACAATCTCAAGACTCAAAAGAGAAGACTTTGAACAGGGAGATACAGAGAGCTAAATGTGCATACCTGGCTCCCAGGGGCTGTGTGATCCTTAGGAGAAAACTCCCACTGCCAGCTCTGTCTATGGGGGTATAGCCACGGTCTATTCTCGGTCCAATTTTATTTGTGGTCACCACAGCTGCTCCTCCTGTGCAGTCCTCAGCCAAGACCCCTGCGGTCTTCAACAGCAGTAACCACAGAGGGAGGTGGTACGGCTGTGAGGGGCGCCCAGGTGTTTCCGATTCACCTCCTTACGCCCTCCAGCTACTCCTTCCTCAGGTGAAACCCATGCAGGTATTTACTGAGCTGCTGTTACGTCCTAAGGTGCCATGGGAATGCAGAACAGTCAGTAACAATCAGAGGGTTCTGGCCATCCTGAAGTAACAGCCCAGGCTGTGTCTGGCAGGCTGCCATGGGTGCTGAAATGCTGCTTACAAGCAGACAACAAGAGGAGTTCAGGAGCACAGGGATGAAGCAATCCTGTGGGCTGGGCTGCTTCAGGGAATTGGGGCAGAGTCAGGAGGAATAAAGACTCTAGAACTGGTGTTTCCCATCCTTGCATTGCCAGAACCCTCTTTTAAAAACATGTCTTGGCTGGGCATGGTGGCTCACACCTGAATCTGAGCACTCTGGGAGGCTGAAGGTTGCTTGAAGCCAGGAGTTTGAGAGCAGCCTGGACAACACAGTGAGACCCTCGTCTCTAAAAAAAAGAAAAAGGTAAAAAAAATAGCCAGGAGTGGTGGCAGGTGCCTATAGTCCAGCTACTTTGGAGGCTAAGGCAGGAGGATCACTTGAGCCCAGGAGTTTGAGATTGCTGTGAGCTACGATGATGCCACTGCATTCCAGCCTGGGTGACAGAGTAAGACTCTATGTCTAAAAAAAAACCCATGAAACTATCTCCCAAGTGGGTTTTCATATTTGAAATGAAATTGTCCATCTAACAAAGAGACTGCATGAATTAAGAAGAAATTAGTTCTCTCCAATTTTCACAATCAACATCAATCAGAGTTTCCGGCAGCCCAAGATGACCAACAGAAACACATCGAGTTGTCATCCTTTAGTCAAGCTCAAGGGCACCTGCTGTTTGTCAGCCAAGCAGTGTGTGTGCTGGGACCTCTAGGGCCCAAGATGCTGCAGCAAGAGCCTCGAGAGCGTCAGGCAGTGCCGGCCATTCAAGCAGTCCCCACAGGGGCAGACTGAGTGTCCCTGGTAAAAGGAGGCAGAGGAAGGGTCCCAAAGGGAGTGAGTGAACACATTCCCCTGCACCTGCTGTTTGGGGGGGTCTGATGATGTCTGATGAAACAGACATCAAATAGTCAGAATGGCACTGGACTTGGAGCAGACCTAGTACTTGGCAGCCGCAGGATCATGGGAACGTCACTACATCTGTCCAGGTTTCAGTTGCCACGACTCTCAAATAGGTATGAAGCCCCCCAGGCAGCCTGTCCCACAGGGCTTGGTGAAGAGCTCAGGGAACAATCAAAGCCAGCAAATGTGCAGCATGGCCAAGGCCTCCCTCAGCCTGCTGAGCCCACCAGCACGGGGTCTTCACTGCTGCCTGCTCTCTTTCCTCAGGTCTGGGGTCTGGCCTGCAGCCTCCCTCTACCCTCTCCTGCTCCCAGCCGTCCCTCCTTGGGACTGCTTCAGTAGGCACTCTCCACCTCCACCCATCCAAATATTCTTGGCAGAATTGTGCTCCTAAAACAGAGACATGACGTTATCTTCCCCTGATCAAAAGCTCCCTCTGGTTTCCTCCTGCTCAGAGGGTGAACCCAAGCCTAGCAGCCGTATACACACCAACCTTGAGCCCTGCCTGGGACCCCATGGACACATCAGGCCTCCCACAGCCCTGCACCCACTGACCCTGAGCCCTGCCTGAGGCCCTGTGGACAGGCCTGGCCTCCCACAGCCCTGTACATACCAACCCTGAGCTCGGCCTGAGGCCCCGTGGACACACCGGGCCTCCCACATCCCTGCACCTTGTATTTTAATTTTCTTCTGACAGAAATGCCAATCTGTGCCTTAGCAAGTCTGGGGAAAGCCTAATCCAATGCAGGTCCCTTCCAGGCCTCTGCCTCGCCCAGGCGACCCCACGAGGCCGCTCTCGGCTGATCAGGAGCCGGCTCCCTGGCGTCACTAAGCCATCCTCGAGAGGGAATCCTATTATTTGTTAAGTTGCAGTCAAATGCTGTAAATTTGGAAGCACATTCGGAGGAACAGTGGCAGCAGAGAGGTAAGTGTTGGGTAAGTCACCGTGGCACCGTCCTTGGCAAAGTTGTGAGATCTTGTCCTCTTTGTCCACATCCACAGATTAGTGCTCCAGGATGTGGGCTTTTCAGTGTGGGAATGTCAGGCATTCAGACCCGTTCACTGGAGCCAAACACTCACAGTGGAAAGCAGTGTGGGCCTCTTCCAGACAATGCCGTCCCCAGCTGTAGGAAGATGGAACCCGGGGCTATTGTTTCCAGAAAGCAACTTCAGAAAGGCGACCTGTGCTGCCAGCAAGCTCGGCCGAGCCTCCCTCCTGAGGGCCAAGCCACCGCATGCAGAGCTGGGCCTGCCAGGCGCCTGGCGCCTCCTGCTGCATCCCAGCTTCTGCCTGTTTATCTCATCCCTGGTGCTGCTTAAGGAGAAAGTGGCTGACACAGAAACCAGACACGTGTTCGGCAATGGGGTTGTTTCAGGTGGAAAGGTAGCAGGCAGCCAGGCGGGCAAGGCTGCATGGCTATCGATCGCTGGGCGCACTCCATTGCCTAGGGACACAAAGAAGGCCACTGCCCTTCAGATGGCTCCCAGGACTCTGTCTGCAAATAGACGCAGAAGAAATCCTTAGGGATGTAACAATCTGCGGATCACATGGAGAGCCTCTGACTGCAACAGTGTGACTCTCCAGAAGCAGGTCTGCAAGGGCATTTCAAATCCAGCATGTGCGAGATGGCTTTCCCCTCGCAGTCACAAAGACCCACAGATGGGGGAAGCGCCGGTCCTCACTGCTTGGTGCCGGCGAGTGAAGCAGAGGCCCTCTCTCCCTCCCAGCTCACCCTGAGCCTCTGGGTAAGGCCATTTATTGGATATCTAAGGAAAATGTCATCTTGGGCTGCTGCAGCAGTTAGCACACCATGGAGATGCTAGAGAAGGCAACAGTCATTTAAAATTGAATTTTTCAATTATTTTTTCTAGCTTTCAAAGACCAACCCAGTCCCTAAAGCAACACACAGCTGTTTTTCCCCCCACACTCTCTATGGAAAACAAATATGCACATTTTTTTACCCTTTCTCTGAGCAGTGGTAAATGGCTTTGTTCGACGTTTTATACTTTTACAAACTTTCCCAATGTTTAGGATGGAAATTCTAAAACCCTTATGGAATTACATAGTGTTCTAATTTCCCATTTTGAGACCCCTTTCCAAACCTAACTTTCCAAACCGCATTGGCACTCCTTCTCCGTTCCTCAGTCTATTTTTTTTTTTTTTTTGGTAGTCTCACTATGTCACCCTCAGGTTCCTGAGCTCTAAGCGCCACAGCTCACAGCAACCTCACACTCTTGGGCTTAAGCAATTCTCTTGCCTCAGCCTCCCTAGTAGCTGGGACTACAGGCACCTGCCACAATGCCCAGCTATTTTTTTTGTTGTGTCATTGTTGTTTAGCAGGCCCTGGCCAGGTTCGAACCCACCAGCCCCAGTGCATGTGGCCGGTGCCCTAACCACTGAGCTAAGGGCACTAAGCCTCGCTCCCTCAGTCTAAACCTTGATGTGCATTATGCATGTGGCTGGTTCTGCAGGGCGCTGGGGCAGGACCCTGACCTGCACGTGGACTGGGGCCCACCTCAGCTCTGCTCCCCCCTGAGATCACACGTGCCCTGAACTATGCTCTCCTGTCCAGGGCTGCAGAAACAGGGCTCCTATCCGAGGGAGCAGAGCCGCAGAGGGGCCATTTCAGCCCTAGGGTTGCAGTGGGCCCAGGTCTTGGCATGTCTGTAGTTGTGTTCAGCCCACCTAAAAATTGGGCTTCTCTAATTCCATGGATTCACTGCCCAGTCTCATATGAACATTTGGGTTTCCAAATGTCACCACCCTTCAAGCTCAGGCTCATTAAATGTTTATGTCCTGGCTGACCCATCCGTGACCTCACCAACTGCACTGGCCTCGCCTTCTCTGCAGTACTGATTCTGCGTCCCAGGCTGTGTGCATTGAAACTAGCTCTTCGACATTTTAAGGACTTCCTCAGGCTTCTGTCCTTCAAAGAAGGCTGGATTTTGAGCTCAGGACATGGCCTGCAAGATGTCAGGCCCGCCGGTGGGGGGTCAGCTCACTACCCTGTTGCACAAGGGAGTCACACTCGTATTTTAACGAAATTGGAAGACATATGCTTCATGCTTTCCATTTGGTGATATTTCCTGAGACTGGCCTTGTTGTGAGTTTTTATAGCTAATGATTTTCCCCACTCAGATATACATGATTTACAAAGATACACTGTTCTGAGGAAATAATGCCAAATGTTCTTGAATGTAAATGTCTTTAGTCAATAACAGTGATTAGAAACCCCCATTACCCTCAGTAAATAGTGCACCAAGTTGAGTTTTGGTTTTGGTGAGAAAAGTGTTGGACCTGTCTGTCCATCTATCTATAGATACCTGGCTGTCTATCTCAGAGCCAGTCAGGGCCAAGGGCCATGTGCACAGGGCGAGTGGGTTCCTGAGCTCTAAGCTGAGGTGCTTCTGCAGAGGTTCCCCTTCCTCCTCTGCAGCATAAAGACAGGATACGCACTGTCGCTGCTGCCCTCATGGCCGCTGCCGCCTCCCACTTGGTTAGCCTGTGGCTCTTAACGTACTCACTCCTTTGAAAAAGGGAGAGGGTGGTCACCTGAGTCTTTCAGGCTGGTGGTGCGCACTGTGTGGTCCTGGGCCCCAGGCGCCAATGGGGCTGGATCCAATTCCTATTGGAGCCTCCCCCATCTACAGGGCAGGAGGGGCAGTGCAGTTGATGAAGGCAGTGACCATCAGCAGGGAAGGCCTGAGAGGAGAGAGGGCAGCAGGCCGAGGCCCCTCCCCAGGGTCCCTGTGTTGTTTCAGAATTGTTTTTACTAAGTTGTTCTCAGTGCCAGCAGGTGGCTGCCAGGATTTATCTTCATTTGCAAAATGGGGACCAAGGCATTGTAAGAGGCAGGGGCTGCCCACACCCCAAAGTGGAGGTGAGAGCCTCTGGGCAGAGTCACTCCCCAGCTTCTTCCATCCCCTGCCCCTCACCTGATTTGTGCCTAGGAGGTCTGGCCACTGGATATAACCAAGGGAGGCCCTTGACCTTCACCTCCCAGCTGCACTGGACGAGGCAGTGAAGCAGGGTCATTCTTGCTGCTCCTGGCCTTTAGGGTCATTGTGGTGGCAGCTGCCTATTTGCATGTTGTCCCTTTCTAGGTTCAGGTGACCGCCCTCTCTCCAACCCTCAGGTCACGGGGAGGAGTCCGCACATCACCTGGGTTTCCCTGTACTCTGCACATACCCTGGACACTCTCTGCCAATTGCCATTTCATCAGGCCACCTCTTTCCCTTTGGAAACGAGACTGATTGTTGCAACCTGACTATTAACTTATCTGTAGATAAATTATCTTTCCCAGTCTTTAAGGCAGCTTTGGAGGCCCTCCTGCTTTCTCCAAGCAAACTCCCTGGCCACCTGTCCTGCCTCTCTGGCCCCAAGCTGGGATGAATTTCTCAAGGTTCTTCCATAGACCACGTACTGTGTCTCCTCCTGGTCCCCCCATAAGCTGCTGTCTGCTAAACTGCCCCTGTCCCAGACTCAGGTCACCCTAGGAAGCTCTTCAAAGATCTGACCCACATGTCCTTTCCCGGGGGCATCCTTCCCTGATCTCAGGCCAGGCAGGTGCTCTCTGAGTATTCTGTGGCCTGGGCAGCAAGCCCTCCACACTCATGTGTGGCTCCTGGCTTTGCCCTGGAAGCTCCCTCTGCGTGCAGAGGGCGTACTGTGTCTGAGAGGAGAAGGCCACCACAGCTGGACTCTCTTACCCAGGGGCAGCGGCACCCCTGAGGGAAGGCTGATTTCAGCATGACAGTCAGGGTTGGCAGGCTTTGTCATCAGGGGACCTGGATTTAAATCCTGGCTCCACGCCTTGCTAGCCATGATCCTCCATAATGATTTGCCCTCTCAGACCTTGGTTTCTTCACAGTAAAATGGGGGAAATGGTTACTTTCCTATGTTTGGCCAGGGCAACTCATTTCCCCTTGGCCTTAAGTTTTGCCTTCCTGCCGCACTTCCCTGGCCCACAGGCTAGTGGGGCCCTCTGTTAAACAGGGGGAGCTCAGGAAACACCAATCAATGGAATGATCCCTGAGGCTTCTCTCAGACCCAACTACAGACTGAGTTTTGGTTCTAGAAGTCAACAAGAAGAGCATCCCTGCCCATCCTCCCAGCCCTTGGAAAGGTCACATGTCCACAGAGATGCCCTCCCTTCCTAGAGCACCCATCATGCTGGCACACACTCCATGCTGCACTGGACCCTTGTCCTCCCCTCATACCCCTGTGGTAGGGTTTGTCTTCCTAACTGGACAGTAAAATTTGCAGGTAGGAATCAGCACAAACTCATGGATGGGTGAAATCAGTAAAAGTAGGAGAAATGGGGCCCGGGCATGGTGGCTCACGCCTGTAATCTTAGCACTCAGGGAGGCCAAGGTGGGTGGATTGCTTGAGCTCAGGAGTTTGAAACCAGCCTGAGCAAGATCAAGACCCCGTCTCTAAAAGAGGAGCTGGGCATTGTAGTAGGCAACTGTGGTCCCAGCTACTCAGGAGGCTGAAGTAAGAGGATTGCTTGAGACCAAGAGTTTGGGGTACTGTGAGCCACAATTCCACAGAACACTAATAAGGGTGACAAAGTAAGACTCTGTCTCAAAAAAAAAAAAAAAAAAAGAGAGAGAGACAAGCAAGCATCAGGTGCTCAATGGAACACTGGGGACCTCAGTTTCTTCTTCTGGAAACTGATGGGGCTGGAGGATTGTCTGATTTTTGTCCCCAGAGCCACCAAGTGGGCACCTCCAGTGATGCCTTATGCACCAATGGTGATGTCTACACCCTGCTTTGATCTGAATTATCCACTTGACAAGGATTGGCCTGTTCTTTTTTAAAAATCTTAGTCTTAATCTATATTCAGATAAACTGCACATAACACTTCTTTAGCTGATGGCCATGCTGCCCAAGGAGCCTCAGACTAAAAGGCTTTTCTACAAACTGTGTCCCCAGTGAGGCTGCATTGTGGATACCAGGGCAGAGTGAAAGAGAGCAGGTGAGTCAGAACACAGTGACCATCTCCAGCCCCTGCCACACCCACCGATCTCCCGCTTCAACAGATGCCCAACCACGGCCCCATCTCTAAGTCTAAAATGCCAGGGACTTTGAGCCAATGAGCCAGAAGGGCCTTAACATGAGCCACTTGAAATGCCTTTCCAGAGGTGGAAGCCCACGTGGGCCAACTCTCAGTCTAGCTCCCAGTCCCCTCGCTGCAATGAACTGTGGGTTCTGGCCTCAGTGACAGCCACCTCTGGCTCCAGGTCCTTTGTTTTTAGTGAGCACATCCTCAAAGACACCTACTTTAATGACCAAAAATGGCTGCCTTCGTGTACTGCGTAAAACTTTTCAGAGTACTTTCCCCTTTCCCGGTTGGATCATCTCAATAGACACAGGGCACAGGTTTTAGAAGCCTCATCTGGGGAGAAGGCTTGTCTGGGAGGCAAGGGCTAGGGGGTGGTAGTAGTGCAGAGGGACAGGTGCTGGCAGTCAGGACCCTGAGGGAGGCTCCTCCCCTCCACCTGGGCTCCTGGCGCAGCCCCTGAAGTTTGCTGCTGGTGTTGGGTGTGCACTGACCTGTCCACAGGGACAGGCTATCCCCTGCATCTTTATTCCCATAGTTTAGAGCACAGGGGCAGAGCTGGCCCTGAGACAGTCAAGCTGGTGCCACCCCAAGCACCGCAGCTGGGCTGTGGCTCCAGGTGTCCCTAATCCCACCTCCCCGCCCTCTGGCAGAGCTAACACCTCAGAGACACTGGCCGGGTGCCTTGTGCCCTCCACGTGTCCACATCCTCGTCTGGAGAGTGTAGATAATGAATGCTACCTCACAGACTGTGGTGGGGAGGAAGTGGTTGCACAGGAAGTAGGTGGAGCAGTGCCTGTCCCTGGCACCTGCCACCTGCATGTGTGAGGTATTGTGGCATCATATCATTTCTTCAGGTGTGCATTCATTCAGAGTCTGTGTCTGACAGATATAAGCCTCCTCCTTCCTATGATTAAACCAAGGCTCATGTCCAGGTGAACCGTGAGTTCAAAGGTTCTTTAGGGGAGGGAAGAACACCCATCTGTGTTCTCCTGAAACTGAACAGCCCAGAAACTAGGAGGCAAAGGGGCCCCCTCTGAGGTCAGCACCTCGGGATGCACCCATTGCCTAAGGTATTGCTGTGGGGTTTGGGTGGGCTCTGGGGGACTCTGCAGTCTCTAAAGTGTGGGACCACCCACTCACCCAGTGGGGAGCACTGAGTGGTGCCTCACCCAGCAGCCCCACAGATCCCAGCCTGCCTGCTTTCCACCCGCAGCTCCATACGCACAGCAGGGCCTGAGCCCCGGTTCACACTGGCTGCCGCCTTGGATCTTCCAGATTGAAGGTCATTTTTCTGGGTTTTAATCCCCATCTCTTCCCTCCTTACTGCAGTGAGACTTCTCTCCTTGGCCCTGTCTGTGGAGTGGAGCCTGGAAAAGGGTGTCTCAAATTGACTTCACCCTAAGTCAGTCTTCCTGTAACACGACTTCCAGGCATGAGGCTGCAAATCAGTGGTGTGCCTCTCTGCCCCCAAGGAGGGAGGTGGCCAGGGATGCACCTATCCCAGCCCTGTACCCTGGGGATAAGAAACTAGAGGCAGAGCCCGTGTGAGTTCTTGTGGTAGACCAGCAGGGACAGCCCCAGAGACACAACAGATAGCAGGGCACGCTGTGCCTCTGTGGCAACCTCAGCACTAGCAGTTGCAGGAACCCAGTGGGTGACCTGCCCAGACTGGCTTGGTGCTGGCATGAGCTTAGGGAAGGAGAGCTTCTGCTGGTCCGCACGCCTGATTCAGGACAGAAAGGGCCCTCTGCATGTACACAGTGTTTTGACACCTTAGAAAAAACCAACAGGAACTTGGATGTAGCAGGAAGTGGCTCCTAGGTGACTCTCTGCTATCTGCCCCTACAAGCTGGGGCTACCAGGGTGCTTCTGTCCTGGGGCTTTGAGGGATGCTGGTCATCCAGGTCTTCCTGCCAAGAAATAGCCAGTAGAGACGAGTTTTAGGTGGTGGGGACCCCAAAGCCAAGTCGGTGGTTCGGACTATCCTAAGAGCCGTCAGCATCCCTGATCCCACTCGGCTGGTTGCCCAGCTGGTGTGTCCTGTCTCTGGTTTGTCTTCAGCCCTAGTGGGTGCTCAGGATATAGAACGATTTTCCTGCTTCACAGAGGAGGAAGCGGATTGGCAGAGGCCAAGTGTACTGGTAGATATCAGGGACTCTGCCACAAGGGCCGGGCTGGGGGACCTGAAGTCCTGGCGTGTGGTGACTGACATGTGGCCACAGACTCAGCAGAGCTACTGCCAAGGGGAGTGGCTTCAGGGTTCCCTGGAGCCCTCGATGCTGAGGAACCATCCTCCCACCCGCCCTGAGGAGCCACAGCATGGCTGGGTCTGGGTCCCAGTCCATAGTGACTCAGCTGCTCAGGAGCAGCAAAGAGAGAGACACGCCAGGCTGGCCTGCCTTTGGGGCTAGGAGCAAGGAGGCTCCAAGCATCCCCAAGTGCTGTCACTCAGGACCAGCAAAGATAGGTACCCCCAAGAAACAGAGGGAAGTGGAGGTGCTGGGGGAGACAGGCATAAACCTCAGGACATGGGATTGCTGGCCACACCAGAAGCCCAGAGGCAGCCAGTGTGGCCCTGCTGAGACCTGGAAACCCCAAGGAGGCCAGTGTGGCCCTGCTGAGACCCTGGAAGCTCCAAGGAGGCCAGTGTGGCCCTGCTGAGAGGCTGGAAG
This sequence comes from Galago senegalensis, assembly GCA_963575145.1. NCBI lineage: Eukaryota > Metazoa > Chordata > Mammalia > Primates > Galagidae > Galago > Galago senegalensis. Next base: position 51,738 of record CAUYTI010158739.1, on the reverse strand, counting down.
CTCTGAGGAGGCCAGTGTGGCCCTGCTGAGACCCTGAGATCCCCGAAGAGGCCAGTGTGGCCCTGCTGAGAGCCTGAAAGCTCTGAGGAGGCCAGTGTAGCCCTACTGAGACCCTGGCTTTGGACTTCTGGAGTCCAGACAGTGAAAGGACATGTTTCTGCTGTTTCAAGCCACTCACTTTATGACACTTTGCCACGGCAGCCCCAGTAATCTGACTCAGATGGGTAAAGTGACAACTGGATGGTGATTCTTTGCTGAGACCAGGGCTGTTGGAGGCTGGAGGACTCTGGGTCCAGTCCATCCCCCATGACCACAGCCATCAAGGGGCTAGGTGGGAGGCACTGAAGGTTGGTAGGGAGGACCCCTGTAGACCCCACTCCACAGGCTGGATACAGTCTGAGAGGGGCAGGAAAAAAGACTGGGCCAGAGCACACACCCGGTTCTTCCCAGGAAGCAGGAGGGTAATGAGCCCTGCCAACGCAGCCCCTCAGAAGACCCTGACATCTTGGCTCCTCAGCCCCTTTTGGTGCCTGGAGCACAGAGGGAGCAGAATGGTCTCGTGGCTGTCCTCTGTCCCCAGGCTGGGTAGCACCACAAGATGCCCCCTTCACAGCCTAGCCTGGGTGGATGGCACCCTCAGCCACATGCAGTGCAGCCCAGCTGTGCCCTCCCAGAGTGCAGCCAACTCAGCTGATGACACAGTGAGGGCCTCATTCTGGGCAGGAGGGAGAGGAACAGAGCAAGACAAGACACAGCCACCCTGCCACCAGTCAGCCTCCTGCCACCCTGTCACCAGTCAGCCTCCGGGCTGGACTGAGCTCAGAGCACCCCTGGGCTGGCCCAGGGCACCCATGCTCTCCTCTGGGTGCCTCTGTATAGGCTACCAACTCCTCATTTCAGGCTGACTGTACCTGGTTTTGTTTCACTTGAAGAAATTTTTTGTTTTAATTTATTTTAATTTGGTCATTAAAAAATAATAAATTAGATGTCCTTCATTGCCCCCCCCCCCCGGTTATTTTATATGTTGTCCACCCTCTGTGTCACTGCCCCTGGAAGTACGCAGGGACTCCATGCTGGGCCAATGGAAGTTGAAACAAAATAATTTTGTATCATCAGAGAGTAGGCCCAGCTCTGCACAAAATAAAACAACAAATGTTTCAGCCAGAGCAGTTTCCGACATAGTCTGACCCAATTAGCTTATTTTACAGAGGGGCCAGTGTGAGCACTTGCGCAAGGTCACACGGTTCTTAGGGCAAAGCCAGGCCTAGACCCCAGGCCTCTGTTCTATCATCAGGTTCCCTTGTAGGGTGGAGGGGTAGAGGACCCCAGGCAGCCTCCTCCCTCCTCCTGATTGCCCCCCACACACACACTAATAGCTGGTGGTCCACACCCCCAGGAGGCAGTCCAGACCCAGGGCCTAGGAAAGGGTTCTAGGTTCTGGGGCCCATCTCTTGACCCAGACTCCAGTTCTAGACCTGGGACCCTCCGCAGCTCCCTGGCCCCAGCCAGGCCTTTCTTGGGTCAGCTGCCTGCCCCCACCTCACCTTGCACAGATTCTGCTACAGAACTGGAACCACTCTCCCCCACCCCCCTTTAATAGCAAGTACAGGTACAATTGCTAGTGGCTGTCTCTGCTCCCTCCCTCCCATCCGACCCAGTACAGAAATTGAACTCCAAGGAGGAGGAGGGAAGAAAGAGACCAAACCCATACCTCTCGCTGCACAGACACCCAGTCCCCACCTACTCACCCATGAGTGGGCCCACCCTGAGAGTTCCTGTGCCTCTGATCTAGTGGGTAGAGTAGGATGCCGAGGTGAGGGAGGCCCAGTACCCCAGGCCCAGGACCTCTGAGCAGCAGCTGCACAGGGCAGAGGCTGCGGAGACAAGTGCCCCAGACACTCACCTGCACAGCCCCCAGTGTTCTGATCAGAGTCCTTCTGCAGACCAGGGCAGGCATCACCTTCTTTATCCTTCTGGGAGCTGGTGTAGGAAGTCAGCCAGCCTTCCTCCAGGCAGCACCACTTCCTCCTCCCCAGGGCACACACACAAGGGTCCCCTCCTGTGAACCCTGGGTCCCCTACCTACTGTCTCGTGGCCCCCCAAGGGCCAGAGTGGCCAAGCCCTGGGAGATGGGAGAGAGAAGCCTCAGAAACTATAGTGGGTGGGGACTCCGAGGGGTGGTGGTCCCAGAGAGCAGACACCAGGAGGGCTATTATGTGGGGGTCTTCCAGGGAGCAGCCCAGACTGACGACCTTGGAGCCCATCCAGGGTCTTAGGAGTGGGAGAAAAAAGAGGGTGCCCACGGAGAAAGATGAGGTAGGTCAGATGGAGGGGCCACCTCTCCCTCCCATGCCCATGTCACCAGGGAGCCAGCCAGCCAAGAACGGGCTGGGGACCGCACCTATTCCCCACCCCCGCCATCAGTGTGCAGTACTGTACAGATTCCCTCAGGGCGGAAGATGGAAGTTGGCTTTTGTCTGGCCGGGTCAGACAGAGCCGTTTTGTGGGATAAAGGCTTAACGCTCCATGAACACGCAGAAAAAGCTCAGCGCTGGCCCTCTGACAATCCCATTGTCTCGGGCCTGAGCCTGGCGGTTTGGTCTGAAAGCGCCAAGTTCATGACATTTCAAAGAGAAATGATACTGGGACAGGGGGGTGGGGGTAGGGGTGGGAGGGGTGTGCGGGAGAAGTAAAACCCTAAAATACAAAGATAACAGTATTTGACTCCTTTGCCACTATGCTCCTTGGCTTCTCTGTGATCATTCAGGCCAAATCCCTTTCTCCAGCCCAGTGTGGACCCGGAGCCTGGCTGCCTGGCCACAGAAGTCCGGAAGGAAGGTGAAGGTGTGAAAACGTAATAAGTGGCTTCTTCTTCTTCGGAGCTTCCAGGAGCTTCCAGGACTGTTAGAATAATAGCAGCCATTAACACAAGCTCCCATTGTCCACAGGCCCTGCAAGATAAGAGTCATCAGGAAGGACTTTCGGTGCCAAAATGAGTTTATTTTAAAGACTAGAGTGTTATTGTTTTCTTCCAATTTTATTATTATTAAATACCATATCCTTAAAACAACAACAACAACAGTATTTTCTGAGCCAGGAAGCAAAAGAGTTTCCATTTTTAGTGTTTAATTTGTTTAATGTGCCTCTGCAAAAGCAAATAATTTGAGAGAAAAAGTGAAGTCGTCAGGAAATTGAGTATGTTTTGTCTCCAGCGGAGTTTCCCTTGAGTGATTTCGTTTGCTTTCTGTCTCGCCCAGCAGGCTCTGCACTGGGACCTCCAGCGTGTTGGGGCCAGGCTGGGCAGCCTGCCGCCCCTCTCCCTACCTTAGGGGGTGAGGGCTTCTCCAGTCCTCAGCCCACTGGCCAGGTAAACCATCCTTCCGAAGAACAAAATGTGGCCTTGCAGAATCATTCTAATGCGAGGAGAAAATAGGATTAGGCCAAAGTATCAGAAGGTAAGTCGGATTAACAGCAAGGTTCGATACATTTTGGCATTCTGTTGCTATTTTTAATTGTACAAAGGTATATGCTTCCCTTCCCTGGTTTTATTTAAAGAGGCTGTTTGTTTGTGCCCAAGAGGTTAATGATGAGTGATAAGGCTCTGTGTGGAATTGAAAATGTATAACCTTGCAAAATGACATTTCGCCCTGTGAAGTGTGACACAGCGCACGGTAGATAAAGGGAGAGCACCAAGCCGCCCAGCCTTTGTTAACGATTCTTGCCCCCTGGCGTTGCTTTGATGGAAGGACACCCCACACACTGCTGCCGGTGCCCGCCAACGCCCTGCTCCTTCCCACAGGCAACCAGGGGGATGACTGCAAATCGATTCATTTGTTAAATATCCAAACTCAGATGTTTAAAAACTTATGAACCAGGATCATAGATCATTAAACCACGGAAGGAAAAGTATTGGCAAAAAACTGCTGTTCGTATTATTTTAAAATCATATATCTATATTGCATTTTGCCACATGCAAATTTAGTCCGTATTTGTTAATCAGGCTCATAGATGTGTCATAAATTAGCACAATTTCTTTGGGAGTAAGGCAAGAGAGAATTTATAAGTGTTTAAGTTTGCAAATCATTTAGCAATTAACTTTGGGGGCAGAGGGCTACAGCTCCCCTAGGTAGCCAAGATGGTTCATGAACCATTTGTAGGTGATTGCATCTAACTAACTGTCTGTGGCATTTCTGAAGGTCCTTTCCACCCTACACTGCAGACAGAAAGCCAGAGGGGACAAAATTGAATTCAATTTTTTTTTTTTTTTTTTGCAGTTCTGGCTGAGAATGAAATGTGGGTTTGCAGAAGCTCAGGGCCAAAGGAGAAGCAAGTTGGATTTGATCAAAATTTCCCCCACTGGGGGGAGGGCTGGAGAGAGGATGGCCTAGGGATTTTAGACTCTTTGCATATAGTAAGTTAGTAGGGCAAGATTGGGAATGTCTTTTTCTGTAGATAGAGACAGGTGTTCCCAAAAGAACTGTCCAGGGTCAGAATTCTGGGAAAGCTGTGGCAGGTGTGTGCTGTGAGGGCTACCATCAGCTCACAGACTGTTTTCTTCCTGTTACAAAAACAGGAGGGGAAGTTTGTCTAATCTGAGGGTTGGCTCTGCCTGCATTGTTTAACTGCTTTTCCAGGAGAGCTTCCCACGGGGAGCTGTAGAGTCCTGGCTGGGTATTTCTATAGTTGATGCATTTAGGGAAATTCGACAAGTCCATAATTCCATTTTGATTAATCTGCGTCCTGCTTATCTTTTAATTTTTTCTTTTCCCCATATTTAACATAAATACACATGTATATAAGAATTTATATGAATGTGTGTTTGCAAAGACAAATCCTGCTGATTTCCGCGTTGTAATGACTTAGTTTACAAACTCATGCATGATGCCTCTTTAAAAATTAATCAATTATCCAGTTCTTTGCTAAGGCTGCAGTTCTCTCCAGGAGCTGTTATTTTCTCATAGGTGGGATTCTGTTGACCTTTTTGATCCAGACTCCATTCTGGTTACCTAGCCCATACACTTGGAAATGTTATTTATTTTCAGTAGCCATATGAAGGGTCCAAAAGAACAGGACAGCCTGACTCTCTCACATGCCTGCTCTGTCCAGCTCTGAGCTGTTTTCCTGGCTATTCTTGAGGTTTTCAGCATCAGTGCAGGCCCCTGAATATAGGTGCTGCCAGCCGGGAAAGTGGCCACCCCATCCCCACCAGGTCCTTCTCTGTTGCTTCATTTCACTGGAACTCTGAGCTTAACCTGGTGAGGAAGGGTCCCCAGAATGGAGAATGTTGAACAAATGTCTGAATGAGAGAGGAGAGAAGAGAGCTGTGGGTGGGGGCTTCTAGAGGAGCTGTGAGAGAAACAAATATGCTGAAAATGTGAAAATGCTGTTCCCCCCACACCTGTCTCTGTGGGTCTCCCAGGCTCGTCTGTAACTGCAGAAGGATCTGGGAGAGGTCCCTATTCACCCAGAAATTCACATTAGGAAGGTAGGCTGTGCTAAGGGGCCAAAGAGTAGGACTGATCACAGAGGCGGGCAGGTGGGATCCCCTTCCTCCCATGTGCCCCCTGGGTTGAGGCTGGAGAAAGCCAGAGGCTGCCTCCTCCTCCTGTCAGGCACTCTCACAGCAGCCCTGCTTCCCATCCCCAGCACCTATATCAAACTTAATCACAACAACCCAGGCTCTGCTTTCACAGGAGGGTGGTCTGCCTAAGTCCCCAAGTGCTAATGACCCAGTCCAGGGTTGAGACACGGGCAGAGAGTTCGGGGTTGAGACAGGGGCAGAGGCATCCAGCCGCACCATGCGGGGTGTGGGGCACTGCGGCTGCTGCTGCTTCTCCCGGGCCAGCCGCAGGCCAGCGTGGGGAGGAGGCTCCCAAAGCAACCGCCGAGTGCATCGCCACTGCTGGGCTGGCTGCCTGGGATTTGGCCTGAGCTCCTGGCCCCAGGGGGTTTGTTTTGTTTTTGTTGGGGAGAGGGAGTTTGGAGACAAGAATTGGGCTGGCAGAGTGTAGGGGAAATATTTGGAGATACTTGGCATGAATTCAGCCTCAGGGCCAAGGGTTCCAACTGTGTCAGGTTTTAGGTAAACCCAGCCAGATGATTCCTGAGACCAGAAGGAACATCATGCTCAGTATGCCCTTGTGGTTGAGGCTTGCGGGGGAAGCCCTGTGTTAAAAATTTCTTCCTTTCGCTAGGGCACTGGAGGGTTCAAGTTGAGGTATATAAGAGCTAGTCTCAGTCCAATGAGCCCTGAGATTCCGATTCCTGCTTCCAATGGCTAGCCTGTTCAAGGGGAAGGAGATAAAATCCATCCACAGTGACAAAGTCCTTCATCAGGTAGCAAACACCAAATAGAAAGGGAAAAATGGGAACCCTGAGAATCCCACCAGATTGGTGATAAGGAATGGAAAGGAGGAAATTCTCTGCCAATAAAGAGCTGTAAAAGCAGATTTTAAAAAGAAAAAGTGAAAACTATAAATATGTTTGTAATATACAGGTAGTTATTTAATGTTTGTCTTCTCTAGATATAGCTTTATTAGATGTCTTTAAATCCCTGAATTGAGCAGAGTCCAAAAGCCACTTCTTGGCCAAGTTCGCACATGTCAGCCCCTCCAGGGCAACCCCACACATTCTGTTCATCCACCAGTTTATTCAAACTTATTTTTGAACCACACGAAGGCAGTTTTATTTGGCTAGTGAAGATTGTTTAATTCATTGAGTATGCATTGTAAAAGTTTAGCAGTCAAGCCAGCCTGAATTCCAAATTGGTAAATTAAATATTTGTTTTTAATTTTCTGGCTCAAAAATGTTAACTAACAGAAATGATTCTTTTGGCTGTAATGTGCCTGAATAAATGGGTTATTAGAACTTTCCCCTAAAACAACATTTGCTTCCTGTCCAGACACATTGTGTTTGGAAACCTCACTCCTGATTTTAATATGTATAAATAAAAAGCAAGCGCCTGGCTCAGAATGTTTTGGCACAGAGGCTCATAGGAGGCAGAAGAAAACTGAGAGGGAAGCACTCCTATTTGACTTGTGTAATTATAGACAAATTTAGGTAAAAGAATGCATTTTTGTGGAAAATTGTAAAAGGGCTTGCCTTATGGAAAATATTGGCACCACAGGCCCCACAGTGGTTGTCCTTTCTTACAATTTGGAATTTTTCAAGGAATTTCAATGTTAATGTACCCAGTATTTCAGGTTTGTTGCATTATTTTGCTTTAACCTATTTTATATATCTTTTCAATTAAGTGATTTACTCTTTTCGTCACTGAGTTTGACTAAGTGACAGAGAACACAAATACACAGACCTCACACTAAAATGCACGCTATTGAAGTGGAACCAGGCAGTCCTGTGCCTTCCCTGCCGAGGTGTTTCCAGGTAAATCAAACTACAAAAGACCTGCTAACGGAGGCTCTCACAGGACGGTGGAAACGAACTGACTATAGACCGAGATGTAATCCATTATGGAGAATCAGTAGTACAAAACTCCTCACATCTGACTTTTTTAAAACAGAAGCTTTTTGGGAATCGATAACATCTAAAACTTGGGGAGATGAAAAACATATAACAACTGCAACCACCAAGTAAGCGATTGTGTCTTAACTAGTGTGTCATTAATTTCCTTTCTGCTTTAGTCTCCAAGGAAGCAGAATTGCCGCCTAACTACATTTGGGTCTCAGACTTACTCACTGCACCATGGACCACTGCGCTCCAGATGCAGGAGACCCAGCAGCAACCAGCAAAGAGCTGGGGAAGCTTGCTTTCTTTTTCTAGTGGAATACACACCAAGGGCCCTCTCATCTCCTTAACTTGCCTTAACTCCTGGATGTAAATGCCTTTAGAAAATGCCCACTGCACCTCCAGTGAACCAACTGTTCCACGGGGTTTGTAGAAGCCTGCCCATTACCGGCCTCTACACATTTCCCACATTTCCTATGGGAGATACATGTGTAGAAGGTGAGCCCAGGGCCGTACAGAAGGGAACAGCACAGGTTTCAGTGGCCGAATGCAATCATTCGGTGTCACCTGGCAGCCTGATTCTGTGTCCTTGGTTCTGTAGAACGTGAACACGGTTCATGTCTTGTGTTCTCAGGGAGACGGGCAGAGTTTTCTCCGGTCTGAGGTGGAAAGGGATGGAGGGATCTCCAGGGGGCAGGTCACTTACTTTCAACAAAATGCAGGGACTTAGTAGGTCAGCAGGTAATTCTTTCAATCACACAATCAGTAGCAAACACCATTTAAAATCTACCAGAAGAACCCCCAGGGCACCGTAGCCGCTTCCTCCCTCTCTGAGCCCCAGCAGGAGGACCACCTGGAGGAAGTGGTGGGGAGGTGTGCATTTTCTAAATTATTCTGAAGCTCCTGAAGCCCCTAATCTGGGGACTTCAGCATCAGACACCCAGAAAATCTCGAGAGTGCCAACCCTGCCCTCGTTGAGTCTTGATCTAGTGGAGACCTGGTGGGAAGGACAGGGGCATCTTCCTTTTAATTTTACTGAATGCTTTGTCTTAAAAACAGCGGTGAGGGTAGATATCGATCTTATCTATTATTAACTTTTCACTCCAGTTGCCATCCCCTTAGCTAGAAGAGCCGCTGGGTATTTTTTTTTTAATGACCTTCCCCTCCCCCCATACCGTAGGCTTGGCTGGACCGAGCTGCCTGTGTGCCAGCACGAGGACACTGGGTGTGGGGGAGCAGTGTGCACGCGTGCGTGTGCAGAGGACGCGAGCGCACGGGGTCGTGTGTGCACAGGGACGCATGTGCAGGGGACGCGAGTGCAGACCGACGTCTCCCATGTCTCCGCTGCGCGCAGCAGCCCTCGCAGACTGCGTTCTGAAGGCCGGCTGAGGGTGCAGGAGGCGGAAGGGAAACCGATCCCAGGGAAATAAGAGACACAATTAGCACCTGTACGGGTGCCTGAACTTTTCCACCTTCCCTAAATGACATTTTACAAGCCCGAGGCGGCAAGGAAGGTAAACAGTTTGAATGTGGTTTCCTTTGGTCCCACCGCCCTGCCCGCTGTGCAAAAGTAACTATTAGTGGACGCTATTTATCCAGCCGTGCCGTGGCCTCGCCCCGTTCGCACGTCCGGCGTAATGAATTCGTCCATTTAAAAACATTACAAGGAATATTGGAGATTGACTGCCAGAGGAAGTGACACTTGACCCTTGCTTCCTGAGCCCCGGAGGGGCAGCCGCCGCCTTTCAAAATAGCAGTCCCGCAGCAGCGCCGCGCGGCGATGGCTGGCCTGGGCTCTCCGCTACCTTCCCGGGCCGAGAGGGCTCATCCCTCTCCGTGTCCTCTTTCTCCCTCCCTCCCGCCTTGCACGCCGCTTTCCCTGGTCTACACCTTCCCGCAGCCGCGTGTTTCAATCAAACTCACTGGCACGGCACGGAGCAGGCGCCAGGGACAAGAAACACTGTGCCAGCGACAACTTACGAACAAGTCGCGCCGCGCGCTCCAGCGCCCCCATCACGCGCGCTCCGCGCACTGGAACCGGCACCGAGCCAGCCGATTGCTGGAGGTGCACCCAGCCCCGCCCGCAGGGACGCCCCTGCTCCCGCGCCCCCAGCTCCACGCTAGGTGGCCAAGAGGCCAACGCGCTTGGCATGGACCTACCGGGCCACTCTCCATCTTGGAGATCAGAAGGCTGGTAGGGGACCCAGGATGGGGAAGAGGGGACGTGGCACTCCCCAGTTGGGTTCCCGAGGGCAACGACGCAAAGAGCCTACCGAGAGGCAGAGGGAGGAAAGAAAGCAAGAGAGAAGAGGCGAGGGAGGAAAGAAAGGGACGGCGAAGGTCTCGGCCAGGGCCTCGGCACCCCAGAAACCCAACTGGGGCCAAGCTTCCAAGTCGTTGCAGGCTCGGAGACTTCGAGGCGTGGTTTCAGGGCTTGGGGACATTCAAAAGCATAATTGGGGTCAGCCACTTTAGGACGGTTTTTTGTGGATTCTCGCTGGCCGCACTAACCCGCCAAGGCTGTGGGGCCTGGAAGTCCGGCTCCTCCTTTTGTTCTGGCCCATAGTTGTAATTTAACATAAAATGCCTATTAGAGTTACCGAGGCTGCGACACGAGTCTCTCCTTGTTTTGTCACCAACTAACCGGATTAGTCAACAAGAGCGAGATTTCAAATTAACCATAAAAATTACAAATTGCAATTCATTTAGCTGCCCACTTACTACATTAAAAACGTAAATAAATAAATCTGTGTATACGGAGGGCTGAAATGCCCTGGAGGAAGCTAAGCAGTTGAACTCAGGCCTCAGGACCGAGTTTGGGCTTTGGCGCTGGCGAGGGCAGCAGCCTGGAAATTTCACAATCCCGCGAGGGCCCAGACAGAGGCAGTCTGGGCTCAGAGGGTCCTTCGAAGGGTCTAGGAGGAGTAAGGAAGCTGTGGGGGCAAGAGCATTTTGGCGTCTGAATTTTCCCTCGGAAGGGGTTGTCTGGGCAGAACAGTCGGAAGGGGTTGTCTGGGCAGAACAGTCGGGCGCAGAGCGCAGCGTAGGGTGACAGCGCTTGTTCTCCGTGGAACTCTTCAGAGGAAAACTCAGCAACCGAGATTTCCCAGACTCTGGGGAGGGGGCGACTCTCCCTTTGGTGCCCCCAACGGGTAAAGAATGAGATGCAGGCGGATGTAGCGGATTTGGAAGTGCCCCAGCCCGATTGATCTTTAAATCTGGGCCATTTGTACCCTGCGCCCTTGCCTTTTGCAGAGGACCTAGGCTGACCACGCGAGGAGCCCCGGGTGGTCTGTAAACCCGGTTTCCATTTTCACTATTATTGAAGGTTTTCGGGTTAGGCACACCCAGACCCAAAGATTTGTCCCAGTAGTAGATTCAGCAAGAGGCCTGATTCATATAGAGGGTTGGGGTGGGTGAGCAAAGAGGGAGTCCTGCTCTGTTGGAGGAGGTAGACAGGGCCAAAACGTTACTTGGAAACACTGGGAATCGCCAGTTTTATTGTTTTTGTTTTTAGTAACAGACACTTCCTTCCTAAACCACATGGTCTTGGGAAAGAGGCAGGTATGCTGCTCTCTCCCTGCGACCTCCTCTCCCTACTGCCATGGGACCAGGCCCCTAAGGGATGTGGGGGTGGGCGGGGGGTGGGGTGGGGCTCTCCAACTTCTCTCCTGGGGAGATGACTCTGTGAGTCAGCCTTTGGCTCCAGCTTCTGTGGGACATCTGTGGATACCTGCCCAAGGGCACTTGCCTGAAGTGGGAGAAGGTGTGCCCCTGTGAGCGAGGGTGAGCCCCAGGAGCAGGGTGACCCTGAGTCTGGAGCCGTGGGCAGGACAAGGGCTTCTGACAGGACCAACTGAGCTGGTGGCTGCATGCGCTGTGTGACCGCATCTCTCTTGTGGTGCTGTTCCAGGAAGAAAGGACACTGGGTTTCTTGCAATCACATCCAAGAAGTGTGCCCCAGGTTTCTCCTGACACATAATCCCCAGCATCCTCCCTGCTGTCCCCAACTCTCCTGCCCCAAACCTGCCAGGTTGGAGCCTGAGGTGACGTCTCCCTAGAGTGTTCTTAACTAAATCCCAAACAAATCTGATTCCATCCAAGCCTCAGGCCTCCATGGATGATGCTAATGTAAGGAAGGCCAGAGGCCAGGGAAGATGGGCAGGAGCCCAGTTGGTGGCTTCATTCCCTTTTCCAGGGCTAACCGATTGTGCCCTCTTCTCTAGGGCACAGAGGCTGTCTGGGATGGGACAGCTCCTAGGTTGCACCTGATGCCAGGCCCACCCTTTCCTGAGAGCCATCAAGGCACCAAGGCTTAGCCCCTGTGACCCCACCTACCGGTTGGGGCTCACTTTATCTTCTTGCACACCAAGGCAGAAAATGCAAAGGCGAGTTAGTTCCTTAACTCTGTGCCAAGACCACTGGTCACATTGTTTTGTTTCCCTCCCCTTCACCTCCCAGTCCTGCTATACAGTTCCCAGGTGAAGAGAGGGTGAGAACCTCTGCCTGTGTTCAGATGACAAAGAACTCATCCAGCGCAGCCAGGGTGGGTCCAGGCTGCATGTGGTCCCCTGCGGAGGCTTTCTGAGCTAAAACTCTCACAGATGGGTTAGGGGCACCTCTTCCAGTTGTGTTGGTGTCCTGTTCGGCCTCTGAGCTGTTCCTGGAGTCTGGCAGAATTCTTGAAGAATCTCAGCAAGTGCAAAACCAGCCAGTCCACATAAAAAAAGGGCCTTGGGTAGAAGTGAGGGAGCAATCCTTTTGAATGCAGCATGAATGACATAGTCACCACTTGAAGGGATGCACAGTGTCTGGGGACCCTTGAAATAAGCAATCACCTTTGTAACAATCACCAACCTTCACAAGCAGGCCAGCAGGCCTTTCAACACTTTGTGTGGGTGATTTCATTTAAGGCTCCCACAGACTCAGTGAAATGGGTGAATCTCTTATTTCCCTGTTATGTTTGTGGAAACCAAGGCTGAGTAGTTAATAAGTGGCTAGTGTTCGAACAAGATGTGTCTCTAGAAATGTTATGCCCAGCTGCCCTTTTTGTGTCTGATTGCAGCCATAAGACCAGCAAATGGAGCTCTGCTCTGTGATCACGCTAGCTGGAGATCCTGGGAATCCTGCTCTGTGATCACCCTGACTGGACATCCTGGTGGAATCCTGCTCTGTGATTACCCTGAATGGAGATCCTGGTGGAATCCTGCTCTGTGATCACCCTGGCTGGAGATCCTGGTGGAACCCCGTCTGCACCTTTCTATTTCTATAAAATGGAAATAATCAGCCGGTTCTACCTATCCCATAACGGAGGGAAGCCCAGGCTAACAAGGGACGCGTAACCTAACACGTCCAAATGTCTGAAATGTGAGGCTTTGCTCAGGGTGTAATCAAGTGGGAATGTTCTTGCCTTTTGTGTGGCTTGAATAATCCTCAGGGTGATATCCGTGTGGACTTGCCCCTTAGAGCTATTAGCAACAGGGCTGCAGCCAGGTAAGTGTTTAGTACTTTGAAGAGTTTTAAATTGCTGACATGATCAGAGAATGTGCGAGGCCTGTAATTAGTCAAGGAGTCACTGAGCTGTGCTGAGGAGAGGAGCAGAGTGCTGTGGGAGAAACAGGGCTTGAATCCCAGGGATTTCTGTGCACCAGGAACTGACAGACATCTACAAAGTACTTACTATGGCCCCGTCTATATCACAACAGGTGCACTGGGGGCTATGCCAGTGTTTGGCACTGCATTTCCCCCAAATCAGCTACCATATCACTGTCCTACTCAGAGAAGGTGCCGATAAGTACAGTCTTGTCTTAAGTATGATTACCATAGCTGGTAGGTTGGAAAACAGCAGGCCTATCTAGAACTTTTCACACTGTGCTTCCATCTCACATCCTCCTTTTTTCGCCTCTTAGCTTTGTGGTCCTGCTGACAGCTTCTGTCTGGCTTGATCTGTGGGCTCCCGTTTGCAGAGTGGGGCTGCACCTCTCATGCTCAAATGTTTCGGTGAGAGGAATAACAGACATGGAGGCGTGTAGTGTGCAGACGCAGGTTTATATTCTATACCCGGAGGATTCCGCTCTGTAACCATTCATGGGAGACCCCCTTTATGGGAGACCCCCTTTACACAGTTTGGGGTCCCTGGGCAGCACTGCCTGGCACGGTGGTTCCCAGGGTAAACTTGTCTCTGCCACATCCCTGCCCCACCCTCTGCACCGAGTCCTGACCCCTGGTGACTGTGGCCATTGACTGAGAGCAGCTGTGTGGTCTTTGGCCTTCAAAGCAAGACTGGGAAACAAGAATCTCCCTGCCCCCTGCCACTCCAAGGAGGAGGGCATGATACCCACAGATGTAAAAATCAAGCAACCTGGTATATGACAGCCTCAGTGGCCACAGAGAAACAGCTGAGGAATAGGAAGCAGTGGGGGCTGAGCTTCAGGGTCTTGCTTTGTGCCGGATGCTGCCTGTGCACACATCCCCACGATATAGGCTGGGAAATAAGATCCTAGAAAGATTAACTAAGCAACAGTGAGGACCCCAGCCCTGAGCCCCCAGAGGAGGGCCAGATGATAATGGTAATAACTGTGCTAGGACAGTGCTGCTGGGTATCATTGGTCACTCCATGAACGCAGCCCACAAAGAGCCTGGAAGGTCAGGGCTATTCTTATCCCTCCAACCTTACAGAGGCACAGAGAGCTTGGTAACTGGCCCAAGGCCATGCAGTCTGGTAAGTGGTGGCTTGGTGCCTTGATTTGTAACCAATAGGCAGCACTGCCCCTCACAGAGGTGCTGCTCCCATCAGAAGAGAGAGCGCCACGTATCCACTGTGGATAAATGAGCACAGAGAAGAGGCCCAGCCACCCACCTGGCTGGCAACATCACCGTTAATCCTCAGAGCCTCCCATCCCTGTGGGCAGATGTGAGGAAGGAAGCCTTGAATCTTCTCTTTTTTATCTGAAAGGACACAGCTGGCCCCACATGCCATCTACATAGTCTCCCACCCTGGAAGTGACTCCAGATGCTGTTAATCCCCTGACCTGGGCCCCCTCTTCTCTCTTCTTTGTGCTTTGATCTAAGGAGTCCTAATCCCTGCTGGTGACCTGGCCTCCGCCCTCTGTTTCTGTCTGCTCTGTGGCAGGCAGCATGCCAGCCTCTTTGGGATTCTTTAGCCTAAACACCTGTTCCACCAGAGATTCATGTTCCCAAAACTTCCTGCCTTCCCAAGGGACGGCACCAACACAGCTGGAGCGAGGCTGTCACTTTCCCCTCAAGCAAATTTCCCCAAACCATGAAGCAAAAGTAAAACATAGTTAATACACTGCCATTAAATCAGGAGTGTGTGTGCTAACAGATCAGATGGTTTTCTCCAAAGTGGGTAAAATAATATTAAAGTTGGGGTGCTTTCTTTATGACACATCTATAAAACAGCTCTCTAAGAAAATAAAGAGCTTTGGCTACAGTCTGTTCCAAGGGTTTGCAACAAAAACATCCCCAAAGATTTGAGAGCATTAGGGCTTGCCTGGACGGTGGTTCTGGGCACCAGCTTATCCCTGCTCACCAGCTATGTGGCTCTGCGCAAGGTAGTGGCCTGTCAGAGCCTTCTAACCTGCACGTGGGCAGCAGGAGTGGCTGTGGGCTTGCTGTGGAGAGCCTGAGACAGCACAGAAGCTCCAGTCCTGCTGCTCACGCGTGGCCCTGGGGGCTGCTCTTTGCTTCTACCCCAGTGAGACCAGCAGGGCTCAGCTGAGCCCATTTGTACTGACAAATATCAATGCCAGGCTCCGAGAAGAAGGCAGACACAGGCACTACCGGGGGGAAAGAGAGAGGTGTGGGACCTCCAGGACCTGGCATGGGTGCCCCACCACAGTCCTTTCCAAGGGGGCTGCTCAGGCCACAAGTTTCCAGTCCTCATGCCTCTTCTGGGGGTTGGTAGCTTGGGTTTGACGTTTGGGCCTGCTCCAGGCCTGGCTTACGTACATCCTGCATGTGCGTCCTACACTGGTGAGCCCTGAGGCCAGGTGCCTCCTCTTTGAATTCCTACTGTCTGCTGTGTTCATGTGTCATCTGTGTTGAGTAAAGTGTCTACACCCATCCCAGTGACTGTGCTCGGGCCCCCCACCTGCCTGCCAGGAAAACCGCAGCCCAGTACCCTATTACAAAGCCTCTCTTACATGGGGCCTCCACGTTCCACAGCTCTGCAGACCACTGCTGAGAGTGGAACAGACCCCGAGGAACTACAGCTTCAAACTAACTCTCCTTTGTCTGAAACCATGTGAATGGGTACAGTTCATGTGGCTATGCCTTCTTTAACTGGACTGCCTGACAGTGGAGAACGGGATGGGTCCGAACTCACCTTGGTGCCCTTCCTTAGCATAAGTGCTGGTGAAAGGCACAGTCCCCAGGGGTACAGCAGAGGGTTGGCTGGGGGGAGCCTTTAGCCCTGAAGGTCACAGGCCCCCAAATCATTGAGCTCTGCTCCAAGTGTAAAGCCTTGGTGAGCCCTCCCACCCTGATGAGCCCTCCCACCTCTGTAGGGACCGTGCCAGCCTCCACTGACCTTCTCTGGAAGAAAGAAAACCCCAAACTCTTGACACTCACTTCCTTTAGAGTGGCAAAATTTAAATTTAAATTAAAAAAAGGAAAACCAGGGCTGTGCAGGGGCGGCCCCTGCGGGCAGCCTGGTGGGCAGGAGAGTGCCTTTGAAGTTTGGGAGCCACTTCCTTGTCACTCTGCAGTGGCAAATAGACTTTCGTTCAGTGAAAATCAAATCACTTTAGGGGCTACCTAGAAAGGGAAGAGGACAAGGTCAGAGCAGCCAGGTGAAGGTCACGTCTGCAGTGTGGCACCCACGGTGGCTTTCCTGCTTGGGAAGGTCCTGTGTTGGTTTCTAAGAGCATTGCTGGGCCTAAGGACTGAGCCTCACTCCTCCCCCAGAACAAGTCTCCTCACAGGGAGAGTCACTATCGGATGTCAACCAGGACCCCCACAGCAGAAGGCCAGATGGGATGCATTTGCAACAGGGACATGCCACCTGCCACCCTGGGACCCACATCCCATGAGGTTGTTTAAAACAAAACATGGTCTGTGAAGGCAAAGTCTGCACACAGGTCCCTAGGGGCCCCTCCACATGCTGAGACAGCTGGTCTCCTTCTGGACAAGACCCCCAGAACGTGTGCTTCCTGAGGGCAGGGCTACCTCTCAGGCCAGCCTGACAAGTGACTAAATGGGGCATGAATCAAAACACTCTGTGGCCTGTTCAGCCCTCCAGCTAGCCTACTGGGTGGTAGTGATTACTGGGTCATCCACTCACAAGTGGCTTGCTTCCTTCACCTGTGGCAGCTGAGATGGAAATGGGGCAAGCCAGTGTTTCTGCTCCTTCCCCGGAGTGTGGGACAGGCTCTGCTTCCCTGGACTTACGGAATTTGCAGAAAGGCTGCCAGGCTATGCTTCTCAAAACTCAAGGAGCTTCTGACACTTGGCAGAGTTAATTAACCACCTCCTCTGAGACTCTTGGAGAAAACCTGAGACCAGGTATTAACAAGGGCTGAGCACAGGGCCAGCTCCTAAGTGTGATAAAGTGCAGTTTGTGGCCAGTGCCTGCCTTCCCTTTCCACTCCTTTCCTGTCAGAGTCCCCTCTTCCCCTCTTGCTCAAAGACCCATGCTCTGATTCTGCGCATTTTTCCTCTCCTCTAACTTATTCTTCATTCCTAGGACAGGAATCTTGTTTACACTCATATGTAAATGACTGACCAGCAGATGTTGCTTGCCTCCTGTGTGGCCAGGGGGGCTTATGCACACTGCCCACACACCCTGGGGTGTTTGACTTTAGCAGAGGACTGTTTGCCTTACTTTAATGCTGAAGGCTTTATTTATAGACTTTCAAACACTAGGAAGTTGGTTGGAGGCATCACCTGCTGGAGAAGTGCTCACTTATCGACACACATCATTAAGTGCCACCGTGAGGTGGCAGGCCAGGTTCTAGGTGAAGGACATATATTGGTGAGCAGGACAGATGAGGTCCCAGTGCAGGAGACAGACAAGCAGGGTAAATGAGGAGATGCCATTGATGGCAGCACAGAGTTGCTTTAGGCTGAGTAAGAAGCACCGGCAACAAGGCGGCAGGGAGCGTGTGAGGGAGAAGCTGAGAGACCCCAGGCCAGCACCTGCACTTTCTCTACAAAGGGCCAGATGACAAACACAGGCTGGCCATGTGTGGCACATGTGGTCTCGGCCCAAGTCACCTTTGCCTTTTGATGGCTCTTTAGGGACGTAAGAACTATAGTTTGTGTGCCCAGGGTCACCTGTGGCCCAGATTCCTGGCTAGATGATGGAGGTTTGCCCACTGGAAGGCACTGTTTTTAGAGAAAGCCTCTGGTTTCCTTCAAAACAATTGAAACAAAAATTTAATATGTTTTGGTCCCAGCAGGAGGGGAGAAAAGCTCCCAATAGCAGCGTGGTGGTTAACGTTCCATCTCTATTTGGCCAGGCTATGTGCCAGGGTTTGGTTAAATGCCAGCATAAAGGTGGCTCTGAAGGTATTTCATGGTTTACATCTACGATCAGTGGCCTTTGGTGAAGCAGGTCACCCTCCATAACGTGGCCAGGCCTTGCCCCATCGGCCAAAGGCCTAAGCACAAAGACAAAGATAGGCTGCCCTGTGAGCAAGGAATTCTGCTCAGGACTGTGACACAGAGACCCAGCCTGCTGCCCTGTGGGATCCAGACTCAGCCACAGCATCGATGCTCACTGAGTCTCCAGCCCACATGACGGCTCATCGGGGCTCAGCCCCACCACCCCCACAATCAGGGAGCTGACTTGTTAGGATGAATCTCTCTCTTTCTCTCCCTATAAATACAGACATACACACACATCCTACAGGCTCTGCATCCCTGGAGAGCCCTGGCTAGTGCAGCAGTTCAGAAAACACCTATTGGTCCAAATCACGTGCCATTGACCATCCTGGGCTGCTGGAGCTACAGGCTGTGGGCAGACCCAGGGCACAGGAACTGTGCCCAGCATCCCCTCAGGGACCTGGAAATGCTACAGAGCTTCCTCCCGTTTGTTGTGTGGTCTGTAAGGTGACTCCCTGTCCCCAAATTCCAGCCCTGTCATCCATCTTACTGGGCCAGTGAAGGCTGTTCCTCTTAGAACCCCTCTAAGAGGAATTCTAATTCCTCTTAGAATCCGAATTTCAAGGCGGATATTCCTAGAAAGCTCCCTTCCTAAGTCAGCTTTGTTTTCTGTTGAATGTTCTGCTGTGCGGTGTCGGGTGGGACTGAAAAGTCAGCGATCCGCACCAGTGTGGCAGACAGTCACATGCCCTCCGCAGCTGGGTGAGGTCTGGGGGCAAGCAGTCAGTGGCAAGGACCCGCTCTCCCCCCACCATCTTGTGGGACAGGGGGACTCCAAGCATGCAGGTAGCCTTGGGGAGCAGAGCCACCCGGTCCCCAGCCACCCACTCTCAACCTCCACCTGACAGACAAATCAGCCACTCTGCACACTGGGGGGCTCACCTAGGATTCTTGCCTGAGTCACATCCCTGCACATCCTCTCTCGCACCTCCAGAGGGATCCAGTGCTGGGACTGTGGGTGCACCTGGACCAGGAATAGGAGATGCTTGTGGGGGACCAGCCATCGGGAAGGCAGGACAGATGGGGCAGGGCTCAGGGGCACAACTCGCCCCTCCCAGGCATCTCTACAGGGGTCCTTTTGTTTGTCATTGTCTCTTGGGGCTCCTGTGGCCATGGTGAACATCAAACCTCACTGTCCAGTGACCCTGCCTGCCTGGCAGGGGAGGCGGGTGGGGTGTGGCAGAGCTAGGGACCAGGCCAGAAACAAACAAGGCCTTTCAGGCCTTTCAGTCCGGCCTTCTGTCTCCATAGCAGCAGCCTGGGTATGAAAGGCCAAGTGTGAGAAGGTGCATTCTGGTGCAGGGGTCCTGTGTGTGCATGTGTGTGAGCAGGTGCGTTCTGGTGCATGGGGTCCTGTGTGTGCATGTGTGTGAGCAGGTGTGTTCTGGTGCATGGGGTCCTGTGTGTGCATGTGTGTGAGTAGGTGCGTTCTGGTGCAGGGGTCCTGTGTGTGCATGTGTGTGACCACGTGTGTTCCTTCCTGCCTTGCAGGGCCTTCCTATGCCATAATTGAGACTTGCCTACCTGGTAAGAGGCACACTCAGTGGCGATACAAAAGTCAGACCTTTTTTGTTTTCAGTGTGAGGTGCCTCTTCCTTCACCAGATGGTGTTGATTTGTGTAAACAGGTGGGGCTGGTGCCTGCAGACAGGCAGTGCTGGGGCTGATGGGAGGGACTGGCCACTAGAAAGATCTGTGTCGAGTCTTCTCACAGAGCAGCAACAGCACAGGCCTGTGGAGTTATTACATAGCAGGAATGAATTTTAAACATTTTTGCTTCCCTGTATCCTTCTCTTTATCACATGGTCCTTTAAAAATATCACCCTCAAAAGGCACCCTTAAATATTTAATAAGATCATTCCTGAATAAAATCTAATAAAAGCTAGGGGTGGCCTTTCTTGGCAAGTGTCTGCTGGAGATTCCAAGGTGGGAATCCCAGGGTGTCTGAGCTGCCCCATGGGCCTCCATCATCTGTTCCTCTTTCCAAGGACCAGCCCATGTCTATTGCACAAACCCGAGGTGTCTGCATTACTGTGCCTCCCTGGGGAGATGGGACACCCAGCTCCCAGCATGGATCCCATTTTCTGAAGCACCCCAATTTTCACCCTGTCTCCTTGCAATGGTTGGTTAGGATGAGAGGTGAAGCCTGGTGTCCTGGGTGTCCCAGGGTCTGGCCACCCAAGCAGAAACATGCAGGGGCATCCTAGGGAATAAGCTCTTTGCCTGACTCTTGACAACTTCCAAAAGTGAGGACTTGGTTTTACACCTGGACAGCTTTCAAGCAGCTTGGGCAAGATTGCCTTTGCTCTGGGGAAAATGTACCTCTTGCAAAGCATCCTTTGGAGAGAGAACCAGCCTCCGAGAAGAAGACGCTACTTAAGTAATATTCCCTGCTGTCTCTGTCGGTGGGCTGATGGCACTGATATTTTCATGGTAGAGTACTTCTGCTAGTTGCAATGCTTTCATTGTTAAAAAACAGAAATGATTTGTGCCTTGGATGTTTCTAACCAGTTTCTCCTGAGGCCAAGGAGAGCCCCTGTAGTCTGAAAAATGGCTTGGAGACAAATTAAATGATAATATTGCACCTGCTCTAATCTCTAATTTTGACTCTTTTAATGAGAAAAAAAAGAATGACTTTGTTTTTCTGCTGTGCTGGAAGCTTTTGCTACAGTTATTCAGGTTAAAAAATAAAAGCCACCCCCTCCCCCCAACACACATGCTTGTGAGAGTACCCACACATACACACACAGTGCAGTGTCCATGGAAGGCTGCAGTGAACATGATACGTGTTCCATGCCAGGCCTCCTCTGTTCGCTCCAGGGCACTAGAAAAGCCCTGGCCTTTAGGGTGCAGCCCCGCTTTGGGATTCTCCCTGGTTTGGGACAGCAACACTGTACGTCTTTTGTGGCTCTGGCATCTCACCTGGCTCTTTACATTTGAGGTTGAACCAATAGACTTACAGATATCAACCATTTTGGGCCACAAAAAATGGTGGTCCAGCCTGACACTTGTCCCCTTTGATCCTCATGGCCTCCTGGGAAGGGCACCATTTGCTACCTGGCACAGCTGAAGAGATTCTGAGTAACTACCCTCCAAGTCCTACCAGTAAAACATGGCAGAGCCCTGGATTAAATCCCAGGCCATGTGGCCTGAGTAGCCATTGTTTCTGTAAGCCTCAGTTTCCCCACCTGAAGATGGGATGAGGACAGCACTCACTTTCAGCACAGTTGTGATGTTTAATTGAGGCCATGCCTGTTAGTGCTCAGACTCTTTCCTGGCACTGTGGCGCCCAACACAGGGCCTCACTCCTGATATTACCACTATTTTGTTTGACGTTTTAGTGCAGGTCATCTGTGTCTCTGTGCAAAGCAGGAGGTGAAGAAAAATCTGTGGAGGGACGTTTTCTCCCCTGAGCTGCCCAGTGGGGCCCCAGGCTCCTCACTCCACCCTTTCGCAGATGACACTCCTACTGTGTCTTTGTCCCCAACACACAGGCAGAGCACAGGGGCAGGAAGCCACCTACCCACAAATATGCCCCCCAAGCTCCTCAGGATACTTGTTGACATCCTGGGCCCAGGAGTCACATGGTCCCTCAGCTGGTAGGAGACCAAGGAAGGAGGTCTTTCACAGGGTGCCCTGGGGTAGCCCAGGTGCTTCCAGAAGTTTCTAAAAGGAAGCATAGACACTAGGGCACAGGCATCCAGTGTCTGCCCTGAACTGACAGGCACAGTAACTTGTCCACAAACACAGCCTCCTTGGGGGAGCTCTGCCTCACAATCCTACCCCAAATTGAGCTTCTCCCAGGTCAAGATGATCCCAGATCCAAAGTGTTGGAGAGGCTCTTCCAGCACACCCGGGTGTAGGCCTTCCCAGAACCAGGATGGGCACCAGGCCTGGGGCCTCAAGAGTGCCAGGGGCTGCCAGCCAGGGCCCCTGCTGGGCCCTCCTCCCCAGTCTCAGGCACCACAGACCTGTCCCATTTCACCTTCTCCAACCTCTGTCACACCTTCCCGTGGATAAGAAGCTTAGACAGAAGGGCCCTGGGAGTGATGAATGCCCAGTTCAGGTACACCCATTCACAGAGACCACCATGCAGCACAAAGACTGGGTGGCTCAGACAACAGAAATGTGTTGTCTTTTGGGCCAGAAGCCCAAAGCCAAGGTGTTGGCAGGGCCACAGGAAGGACCTGTCCTCACCCCTCTCCAGCTGCTGGTGCTGCCTGCCTGGTGGTGGCATCACCCGCGGTTCTTGTGGTGCTCTCCCTACGTGCACTCTACACGTCCCCTGCTTACAGAGACATGCCATCTTACACAATTAACAATCATTTTAATTGTACCTGGAAAGGTCTTAGTTCCAAATAAGGCCACATTCTGAGGTTCCAGAGATAGGATATCAACATATAAATTTTAGGACGACACAATTCAATCCTTAACAGGGCTATGCCTAGGCTGGGGGGCAGTGGAGAATGAGGTGTTATACGGGTGGCAGATTTTATTTCTTAACAGGGTGGGAACAACTTGTATCCATGTCATTATTCTTTGTACTTCTTTTCTTAATGAAGTAAAGACTAAAAAAGATACCAGCTCACCACAACACAGAACACAAGAGGAAACAACATCAAAGGTCATAACAGGCCATGGGACTGTGTGGCCAGGAGGCCGAGGGGAGAGCAGCAGTAGGCCCAGGACAGAAGGCTGGAGCGGAGTCTCTGGCAGGGACACCAGTACCCGGCCAGCCCAGGGGAAGTGCCAGGAGGAGGGATGGGAAGCAGGAGAGAGGAACAGCTGGGCGTCCTTTTAGGGAGCGATTAGATGCCTAACATCACACTCTGCCTCCCCAGATCCAGCACAGGATGAGAGCACTGGCTTCCAGAATGCTCTGAACCTGGGAAACTAGCCACAGCTGAGGGCCAGAGGAGAGTCTGGGCATAACACAGATTTGGGGATGTCTGCCACTAAGGAATAAGACCCAGGACTGTAGGCGAAGAACCCCTAACTCTTGCTCTAGAACTGAAATGGCCTTGGCCACCTCCACAGCAACCCATGTGGAGTAATTTCTTCGAAATGAGCAAAAATGGGTCCTCAGTCAGATATCCATCCCCGCCCTGCCGGCCTCTCTCGTGTTGGTGGGGCTGGGTAATCTCCTGGACACTGGAGCAGGTGTACCCCCTCGGCCTGGCTGGGAGGCTCAGGAAGGGTTCAAGGAAAAAAGATGAAAACAAAACAGAACAGTGGCCTTTGAGGTGTTGGGGGAATATCCAGTTGTCCTGATGGGGAACTTGGAGGCAATTATCAATAGGCACATACAAAAGATGGTGGTGGTGGGGAGTTAACAACGTCAGGAAAAACAAAAGCTACACACAAAAATGAACGTCATTCTACACTGCGCGGCAGCGTACAGGAGAGTGGCTGCAACCCCACACAGGAAACAGGGTGCCACCCCACGGGGCTCGCAGGGGAAGGTGGCCTCAAGTCACGTCCAGAGGGCATTGTCTCCTACCTTCTACAACTTAGCTTTGGTCTTAATTTGGTCACAGATTAAGCCCAAAGGGCACTGTGGGGCTGCCCACACAGTCCTGCCTATGTCTGGAACCCACTCTGGGTCTTCATGATCTGCACCTGGTGCTAGGCCTCTCCTGCCCTGGGTTCTGCCTGAATGAGGAGTCTGGGGGACAGTGGCCTTGGGCTGGCCTCTGTGGCCCTGGCTTCCAGGCAGATTTGGGGACATTTGCTCCTTTTCTTGAAGAATCTCCTTCCATTCTCAGCAGTTTCTGTGGCTGGCTTGGGACTGGGCCAGTTCTGTCATACTCCCTCCAGCCCACTGCTCTGTCCTTGGCTATAAAGGGCAAAGTGTGGCACCACGAGGCAGGACGGGAGAGGGATGCTCGAGGCCTCCTTATCTCCCCCAGGTGCTGGGAGGCTTATTCTGGCTGTTTTCACGCAGGAAGAATTCCCAAGACTTCCTGCATGGTTTTTCCCCTTACTGATATTATTTTCCAGCTGTTTACCACCATAAATGAAAAACAGTGTTTTTTTCTTCATTACTGTGCCTGCTACCAAGTGACTCATTTACAAATTCATTTTGGCAAAGGTGGCAGCGTCTGTTATATTTTTACCTGGTCCCCAAGGGCAAAGCTTTTTACCTCGCTGATTTCACATTATCATTATCATGTGTAAGTGTCCTCTCTCTCTTCCCAGGTTTCAACAGCAGGCAGGAGCATCTGCGAATTAAAGGGAGCCCCACTTCCCCACCAGGTCAGACAGACAGATTTGGCAGATGTGAATGCCTGGCCAGAGCCAGGGGCCGTGGTGAGCAGTGTTGCTTTTACCCTGGAGTCCTCCCTCTATATCTGCACGACTCCGCCCTGCTGAGGCCACCACATCCATTCCTGGGAGGTGCAGGAATTCAGGGTGCCCTGATACCCAGAGTGAGTGCTCTATGTGATTCTGGCATCCCTGGGCCCCAGCAAAGTGTGTGTAGGGGCATGTTGATTACCATACAAGTGTGAGCAGCTACTCAAATCAACAGATTGTAAGGTGGCTGGGGATGGGATCTGTGTGGACCCAGTGGCTATTTCTGCTGAATTTTTAATTTGACCTCTGGTTGTTTACGTTTTGGCACCGATGTGCCATCTCTTCCTCAACCTTTCATTTGCAGCAATTGGGAAAACAAGCCCCAAGTCCCTGGTTCCTGTAACCTTGGTGAATAAATTGCCAAAAGGTCCAGCCAGTTTTTGCTCAGCTAAAGGAAGGAAAATATATTAGACACAGTACTTTCAGCAATAAAATTATCACTGAGATTTATCTTTCAAAAAATATCCCCAGCCCAGCAGGCACGGTGGCTCATGCCTGTAATCCCAGCACTCTGGAAGGCAGAGGCAGTAGGATCACTTGAGCCCTGGAGTTCGAGACCAGCCTGGCAACCTAGGGAGATCTCATCGCTACCGAAATAGGAAACTTAACAGCCTGCGCCTTAGTCCCAGCTCCAAGGGAAGCTGAGGCAGGAGAATCAAGTGAGCATGGGAGTCTGAGGGTGCAGTGAGCCGTGATCGTGCCACTACGCTCCAGCGGGCTACAGAACCAGACCTTATCTCTAAAATGTAAAAATAATCGTTAAAAAAAAAATCGACAGCCCCAGCAGCCCCCCGACCTTCTCCAGCCAGGGCCCGAGTCCTCGGCGAGACGCGGGGCGTTGGGTCACTGTGGCCGCCAGGGGGCGCTGCCGCGTTCTGTGAGACCTGCCGGGCAGTGGAGCCGAGGCTGCCGCGTGTCCCCGGCCCGGCCCGGCCCGGCCGGACTCGCCCGATTCGCCGTCCCACCAGCACGCTGGGCAGCGGTGGCGGCCGTCCAGGAGCGTGGGCCTGGCCTCGCCCGGTGAGCTCTGCCGAGCACCTGTGCCTTTACCCCACCCAACCCGTCCCTAAGCACCTGTGCCGACCACGCCCCCTCACTCCACTCCCTCACCGCCACGTGTGCTGGCTCCGCCTCAACCATCCACCTGTGCCGGCTCCCCCCCGCCCCCTCACCGCACCCTCGTCACCGTGCACCTATCGGTCCCGCCCACTCATCCCACCCCCTTCACCGCTCACGTAAGCCAACTCCGCCCCAAACCCTACCTCTCTCACCGCGCACCTGTCGGTTCCGCCCCCTCACCCCACCCACCTCACCCGTGTCGGTCCTGCCCCCTCATCCCGCCCCTCCTCACTGCACACCAGTGCCGACTCTGCCCCCTCACCCCACCCCCCTCACCCCGCCCCCCACCGCACACCTGTGCTGGCCCCGCCCCATCTCACCGTGCACTTGTTCAACCCTCCCCCCTCGTCCAAGCCTCAGCGCGCACCTGTGCGGGCGGGTGGGCAGCCGGCTTCCGGCCACAGAGATGGGCTGCAGTGGCGGAGAGACCGGAGAGGTTCTCCGGAAGAGGCGCCCTTCTCTAGCCTGGCACATACCGTCCGAGGAAGGCCTCCATCCTACAGAACCAGGAGGCGTTTCTGCCGACCCGAATGTTTTAAAACCAAGGTCGCCTGTTTCCTTTGTGGGGTGTGCGAAGTGGCAGCGTTCCCCAGGTGGGTCCGGTCTTTCCCCAATAGTGAGTCTGAGGAATCCAGGTGCTGCTGGCAGGGCAGGCCGCCTCAGGGCACTGGGTGAGCGCCTGCTGTATGCCAGGCATAGGAGCCGTGACGGGCCTGTGTTTTTGGCCCCTGGGACACTAGGTAATGTCTGGAGAGACTTTTGGTTGGAAGAGCTGGGGTATTGCTGGCATCCAGTGGGTAGAGGTCAGGGATGCCGCCAGGCCCACTATAAAGCATAGGAGTGTCCCCCCGCCCACACAAAGAGCTGCCCGGTCTACATGCCACTAGTGGTAGGCTGAGGAATCCCGCAGACGGGTCTCAGAGGTCAGGGTGCTGAGCCACTCAGCAGCACCCCGACACCTAACGGCCATGTAGACCATTTGTTTTTCTCATTGTGATTTCCTTATTAAGAGGAAATCTTGTTAAAAGATTTTTTAACAACTACATTACAAATAAACACAAATGAGATTGAACTTCCAGGACAGAAAGAAAGCTGGTTGACCTGGGGGAAGGTTTCCAAGGCATTATGGGCTGAGTTGTGTGGCACCAAATCCGTATGTTAAAGTCCTCACCCCCAGGACCTTATTTGGAGACAGGGTCTAAATTTATAGAAGGGATAGAGTGAGGATAAAGTCAGAGTGTGGGCACAAATGCAGTAAAGCCTGGTGTCCTCGTGGGAGATGAGGACGCAGGACGCACACAGGGAGACGCCATGTGAAGATGATTCAGCCACCGCACGCCAAGGCGCTCTCAGAACGTGGCTGTGTTTGGAGTCAGAGGAATTAAGATAAAACGAGTTCACTGGGGTGGGGCAGCCCCGAATCCCCTTGGACTGGTGTCCTTACAAGAGGAAATTAGGACACAGACACCCACAGAGGGAGAACCCCGTGAAGACACAAGGAGAAGACTCGTCTCCAAGCCGAGGCCAGAGGCGTTGGGGAAAGGCAGCTCTGCCAACACCTTGACCTTGGACTTCAGTCTCCAGAGCTTGGAGAAAATAAATTCCTGTTGTTTACGCTGCTCAGCCTCAGCTGCCCCAGGAAAGTGGTTTACAACATCAAAGGCAAGGGGGTTCTTTTGGGCTTTCTGCTCACTGCTTTGTGGATTTGCATATGTTAACAAATGGGAGAGTTTTAAACATTTACAGGCTGTGAGGACTTGCTGGTGAGATAGATGGTGTGCTCCGTCCATACAGTGGACTATGATTGAACCTTGAAATAGGAAGGAAACTCTGCCACCAGCGCCAACCCGGATGAACCCTGAAGGCATCATGCTCAGTGGAACAAGCCAGACACAAGGGACAAATACAGGGAGCTTCCCTTTGCTTGAGGTCCCTGTAATCACATTCATAGAGACAGAGAGTGGAACCGCAAGTGTGGGTACTGGGGGAGCAGCTGCTTCCTGGGTGCAGAGCATCAGTTTAGGGAGGTGGAAGAAAGTTCTGGAGATGGATGGTGGTGATGGCTGCACACTGCTGTGAGAGGCACACAGTGCCACTGAACTGTGCGTTCAGAAATGGCTAAATGGTGGGGTTTGTGTTATATATACTTTCCCACAATAAAAAAGTAACCAAAAAATGCTGGTGACAGAATGACACTCTCTAGAGCATCTGAGGACCAAGGTGCCAAGGCAGTGAGTTCTCCATCCCTGTCAGGAAGTGAGGAGGCACTCTGCACATTGTGTGCTGGGCATAGACCTCCAGGGCTTCTTCCATCCCTAAGGTTCTGTGGTTCTGTACCCCTGGTCCTTGTGCAGGAATCCATAGTAAGCCAGTCAGGCAAATTGGCCTTGGGCCTGTGCCAGTCATGGAGAGGAGAGAAGACCCTGAGGTCCAGGGACAGGTGGCCTGTATCCCAGGGTCTCCTGGAAGGGGACAGGGCTCCAGGTGTGGTGTAGTGTCTGGTCAAGAGCAGGCATCACAGCCTCCTGCTCCTGCTGGTGACCTTGTCCCATGCCTCTACTCCATCTCTATCCTTTCTCCCATGGGGCCCTGGCCTGCCATGAACCCTGTCTTGGAAAGAGATATGGACAGTCCTTTCCCTGGGGACCTAACAGACTCCTTTCCCCACCTTATTGTCTCCTAAGGTAAAGACAGCTGGTGCAAGTGGGTGACAGCCCAGAGCAGAGTTTGACTGTATGTGTGTGCTGGGCCTGTAGCTGTGGGTTCTAAAAGTGGGTGTAGGCTCACCATACTCTGGTCATCAGGTCTGGACCCAGCAGCACCCATGGAAGTGGGTTCTGAGGGGCTCTCTGGGTAAGACCAGAGAAGGCCTCACTGCTGGTCTTATCTCTAGAAAGACCTATTCTTTCCAGGACCCAAGGGCTGTCAGGACAACCGTACCCCATCTGTGCTGTCAGTGACATACAACTACAGAGGGTGAGACCAGCCTTCAGGTGGGCCTGCCTTCCCCTTGCATCCTGCAGGGTGGGAGGTGACACCCTCGGTCCTTTTGCTGTCTTTATGCACATGGCCACAAAGGAAGATCCACCCCTAAGAGAAAAAGGAATTTGCTTCCAGCCCTATCTCTGAAATTTAATTGAAAAAAGCTTACTCAGATGAATAAAATGCCTATCACAGAGCATGTGGATTTTTTTTTTCCAGTTTTTGGCTGGGGCTGGGTTTGAACCTGCCACCTCCGGCATATGGGGTTGGCGCCTTACTCCTCTGAGCCACAGGCACTGCCCTGAGCATGTGGATTTTTGAAGTACAACCTTTGGAGATTCTGTTTTCTTTTAGAAAAGGTCTGCCTATCCGAGACAGTCTACCTGGAGGTGGGGAGCTGTCGGATACATTGAGCCCACAAAGCCACAGGCAGCTGGACCGGATGGCAGGGACCACAGGGTCTGACTTCCAGTCACTCAGTCCCTAGAAAAATCTCAAGGAGGGGCTGGGCAGCACCAGCCATAGCATTTTTAGATATTGTGACTTAGCATTAAATACACTTCCTAAAGGGCAGGGCTCAGAAGAGAAGGGGGAAGAGAGGGAATATGCAGAGGGGCAGGGAGAAAGAGTGGCAGGGGCAGGATGTCCTGGGGCTGCCCTGACAAACTTCTGCCACAAACCAGGGGCTAGAAACAACAGAAATGGATTCTCTCATAGTCCAGAAATGGTGGATGGGGTCCACGTGGAGCTCGGACGGGAAGCTGTCCTCTGGGGCTCTGTAATTTCAGCTGTCTCAGGGCCATCTTCCCTCTGTGGATGTCTCTCCACGTGGTGTTCATTTTTCTGTGACTCTTCTCTGAGGCCACCTCATATGACACTTCAGTGTGACCTCATCGTAGCCACTACATCTGCAACCACCTTCTTCCCATACAACATCACTGCAGAGGTTAGGACCTTGGCATTATCTTCTCAGGGTCCACACTCTAACCTACACCAGCAGGAGACAGAAAAAACAGCATAAAAAAGAAAGGAAAGGTGAAAATGAAGACAAGGAAGGCATCAGTTGAAGTCTCCACAAAGGACTCCTGGGGTGCATCAAGGGGACAGAAGCTGCTCCTGGTTCCTGCCCAGAGTGCTCCTGCCATGCTCCTGGAGAGCCTTTCCAGAATTGTGGAAGGAATAAGCAGGAATGGCCACTGTGAGCCCAGCACGGACTCCCTCGTGCCCTGAGGGCCACACACATGTCCAAATACTGCCTATGCCCAACAGGATGTGAGAAATGACAGATGGACCTCCATGCCCCATGCCCAGTTGTCACCTCTGCCACCACAAATAGACAAGGGCCAGATGGCCCCAAGGCCACATAAGTAGCTCTACATGTCCAAAAGAGACCTCTGCGCAGTCACACCCAGCAGCCCCAGCTGGCCCTTCCCTGGCACACTCTGGCTCTATCTAACAAACACAAACACAGTCTCGAGTTTCCCTCTGGAGTTTGCAGCTTGCTGGTCAGGTGCCTGGCTGGTGGGTTTAAACACAGTTGTGCCACTTTCTAGCAGTGTGACTTTGATCTGGCTGAGCTTTCTTCCTCTGCAACATGGGAATGGGTTGAGGGACACAACAGGCTAATGCGTGTGGGGTATACTGGTGTCACTGAAAACCACAGCTGTCCACACTGCTGTCCTCATCAGAGCAACACTACCACACACCGTGTTGGTCTCCTCAGTGGCTGCCATTGACCTGGCACGGCAGAAGGGCTGGGAGGGTGGACGACTCTCTCCCACTAAAGCAGGCTGTCCAAGTTGGAAAGCTTCTGCTCCGCTCATCCCAGTGACAGATGACAGGGAAGGAGGAGGAGGGCGCCCAGGATAAGCTGTCTTTCTAAGAAATCATGTGAGATTCTAGATCCTTTAATTGGGTTGGAACTCTCACTTGCATTGTCTTGTTTTTGTTTTTTTTTTAATTCTATAAATATGTTGAGAGCTGTGTAGAGTCTGATTTTGCTCTACCTGCATGCTCAAAAGTTGGCCTGCCAAAGTCTTGTAGATGCTGGCAGAAGGCAGAGAACTCCTGCATCAGAGACAAAGGGTAGGCTGTTGCTCACAGGCGTAACTGTGGACAGGGTGCCAGAATGTTTTCTTGTCTAAGAAGCCCCACCTCTCACGGGATGACACCTGCACTCACCATGGGATATACTACAGAGAGGTCCCGAGAACTTAGGAAAGCTGAGTCTTTTCTTTGGAGGGGAACACTTTCTATTTTGATGTATGTGTGCAAACATCCTTGAAAGAACACCCTGGGACAAAGGCAGTCAATGTCTTTTTCTCAGAATATGCAGACACCCAGAAGACCTGTAGGGACTGTCTCCTAACAAGATACTGATTTTTTTGCTACCATTTGCACTTACAAACAAACCACTACCTTTCACCAACATTCAGAGGTCCATGCAGATGGGCACAGACAGGAGAGGAAAGGCTGGGTATCTGTGGGCCTTAGGATGAGGATTTAGGCCTTAGAGCCGGACCAGCCACAGCCTCATGTTCTGGGGACAGCCCAGTGGAGGTTTCCCAGAGCCAGTGGGGCAGATGGGGTCTGAGGCAGCCACCTAAGAGGGCAGATCTCCACGGAAGAGGCTTCTCTCCATGGCCCTGGATCCGCCATGAACTGCATCCTACTCTCAGAACAGCCCCTTCCCTTTCCTCAGCCAGATGTTCACCTGTGAGGCTCACATCTCCCAGTGGAGACAGGTGCTGACCTAATCAGGGTGTCTCCGAGGAAGCCCCACAGTGGGAAACAGGCTGGGCTCAAGCTCTGCCCCTTGGCTTGTGCCTGCCCTATGTCCCTGTGCCCTATGTCCCTGTGCTCAGTGCTTCCCCCCTCCCCCGTGCACGCTTGCCCAAGTGCCTGAGGCTGTGCTCACTTTACAAAACATTGCAAATATTTTTCAGTGGAAATGAACATTCCTCTCCAATGGAATAGTTCCATTCAGAGTTCCTGCATGTGGCTGACTCTGGTCACTCAGCCAATGGCTTACTGGTAGATGGCAAGTTTTTTGCCTCTTCCTCCGCTTTGTCATCTCGTGGCTTCTGCATCGTTGACTTTTCCTGATCTCTTCTTGCCTCTCTGAAACCTTCTGTCTCCTTAGAACACCCCTTCTGCTTCCCCGTCTGCCAAGGGCCTCCCCTCCCACCTACTCCCTTCTTCTCTGTGCTCACTCTCAGGGACAGCAGCTGCCCGCCAGTCAGGTTTGCAGCCCACAGGTGCATCTGGGACATCCCTCCCTCCTCTTAGTCCTGACCCCTCTACCACTGACTCCCATTTTCAGTCTAAAACCGGGGTGTCAGCTTTCTTCTGTCTTCCAGGTAGGCATCCAGAAACTTGCTGTGCAGGTCTGATGCATAGGGGCAGCCCTTAGTACTAAGCCCCCAGCTGAGCCAGAGTATTGTACCTGGCTACAGATTAGATCTGTTCAATGAGACCATTTGCTGCCCTCTGAAGCCTGGTACCTCAGTCTTAAACACACACCCGTTCCAGCTTAGCACATCTCTTTTGACTCCAGGCATCTTGGTTGCAAGCAACAGAAACCACTGTGTTTGCACTGGAAGGGTGTGGGGTCAGGAAGAACCATGTGGGGAACAGGGAAATTGGAGCCAGATTCCAGACAAACACAGGAAGGCATTCAGATGCAGGCACATCACTTGTTCCCACGCTGCCTCTCCTCCCATGAGTCCCCCTGCCCTCGCCTTCCCACTCACTCCAGCCAGTCCTGCCTGCTGGTGAGGTCTGTCCTCGGCACTCTAGTCTTCCTCTCTTTCTTTTCCAATTCCTATTGTTCCTTGTTTGTTTTATCATATAAGAAGCCAATTTCTTTCCCTCTCTTTCTCTCTCTCTCTTTTTCTTTCCTTGTCTCACTCTGTTGCCCTGGGTACAGTGTTGTAGCATCAGCCTAGCTCACAGCAGCCTCAAATTCCTGGGCTCAAGCAATGCTCCTGCCTCAGCCTCCCAAGTAGCTGGGACTACAGGCACCTACCTTCACACCTAGCTAGTTTTTCTATTTTTAGTAGAGACACACTCTCACTCTTGCTCAGGCTGGTCTTGAACTCTTGAGCTCAAGCAACCCTCCTGCCTCAGCCTTCCAGAGTACTGGGATTAAAGGCATGAGCCACTGTGCCTGTCCTAACAAGCCATTTCTTAAGATATGTCTTATACCTTTTAGATTCCCTATTACCAAGCTAGGCAGGAGAACTGCTCCCAACACCACAGCCATCTTTGTTGACCAGACGGTGATGCTGTAGGTGTAGACACCTCAGATAGTCCAGCTCCTCAGCCCTGTCTCTAGCTATGGCAGACATGGCTAACACACATCTTCCCTCTCCCGTGGTGGCTGACATGCAGCTGGACTGGGCCCCCATCCCCCAGCCTCACTTGTAGCTGCTTGTGACATGTGGCTGGTCCTCCCCAGGGGAATATGAGCAGAGGTGAGTATGAGTGTCTCTGGGCTGCTGTAACCAAGTCCCACTGCCTGGGAGGCTCAAACAGCAGAAATTTATTCCCTGACAATTCTAGAGGCTAAGGCCTGAGATCAAGGTGCTGGCAGGGTTGGCTCCTTCTGAGGCCCCTGTCTGTGGCTAGCCAAAGGCCAACTTATCCTGTGTCCTCACATGATCATTCCCTGTGTTCAAGTGTATCCTCAGCTCATCTTTCAAAGACATTCATATTGGATTAGGGCCTACCTATCTGACTCATTAAACCTAATGACCTCTCCAAAACCTTATCTCCAAATAAGGTCACAGTCCAAGGTCTGGGGCATTCCTCAGGACCTCAGATTCAATGTGTGAATTGCGGGGGGTGGGGGTGGGGGCAGCATGATAAAGAGACACATGCAGTTTCCATGAAGCTTGCCAACAGGGGGCCTCCTCCCTGGCTTCCAGCTATGGCTCTGCCCATTGGCTACACTGGCATTGACCGAGGGCCTGGGAAGCCATGTGGTCAAGACACCAGAGGCCCATCCCCTGGGTGGCCACAGGAGCAGCACTGTCCACCAGCAGGAACATTCTCTCTGCCTGTCACATGAGTGGGAAGTACCTTCTCTGTTCTATGACCTGTATTTCCCAGGGTCTCCTGGGTGCTCTTCCTAGCCTAGTGGAAGCACAGAGTGCAGATCGGTGGAGAAATTTTTTTTTTTGAGACAGAGTCTCACTATGTCGCTCTTGGTAGAGTGCCATGCTGTCACAGC
The DNA here is from genome assembly GCA_963575145.1 of Galago senegalensis. Classification (NCBI taxonomy): domain Eukaryota; kingdom Metazoa; phylum Chordata; class Mammalia; order Primates; family Galagidae; genus Galago; species Galago senegalensis. Next base: position 17,961 of record CAUYTI010158739.1, on the reverse strand, counting down.
TCACAGCAACCTCAAACTCTTGGGCTTAAGTGATTCTCTTCCTAAGTAGCTGGGACTATAGGTGCTAACCACAGCGCCCGGCTATTTTTGTTGTTGTTGTTGTTGTTGTCATAGTTGTTTGGCAGGCCCAGGCTGGGTTTGAACTTGCCAGCCCCAGTGTATGTGACCGGCGCCCTTGCCACTGAGCTACAGGAGCTAAGCCCAGTGGAGAAATTATTAATAGGGGAAATGCAGTTCAGGGCGACCGAATTCATTACCTGCTACTCTCTGAGCACACCAGGAAAGGTAGGTGATAATGTGACAGCCGTGACACCCCCAAACCATCTCAGTCTGCAGTGAACCCTGGAAATAAATTGAACAGGCAGGAGTGTGACAGAGGGAGGGCTCAACAGGAGCGACTTGGGGAGCATCAGAGCTTCTGGAGAGTGTATTTGACATGCAGTTTTGTTTACTTGTTCTCCATTATTTTAAAATACTTTAATACATAACAATATATGTAATCTGTGAGTTCTGAAACACAATCGTACAATGAACCCCATGAACTAGCTTCTCGACTAAAATCTGAAACACTACCAGTCCCTGTGAGTCCTGTCCGTAACTCCCCAGAGGTGACCACAGTGACTACGGAACAGTGATTGTGTCAAGGGTATGTCTGTTAGTGAGAATCTGCCCATCAATTTAACAAAGTTAATTTGTAGCAAGAAAAGGTTAACATCAATGATATAGCTATCAGATCAGTGAAGACTCTGGTGAGTGCTGTCAGACGGTCGGGAACACAGTGGTTTTAGAATAAGAAATGCACTTTTGGCTTCTCCAGAAGTTTATTTATTGTCCATAATTTGCTTCTCCAATGCACTTCTGTTATTTTTATGCAGAGCTGTTGAATGTTTTTTCATTTCTTTTTGGTGCTCCTTTAGAGACAAAAATTCTAGCTTCTACACTACTGCTACTGATAATAATAATTTAATTATAAACTTTTAGAGATACCAAACAAGAGTAACTCTATTATTGTAATCTTTGAAATTTAATGTCAATTATTAGGGAAATCGAGTTCTCCTTAGACCTGGATTACCTTCTCTGATTGTGTGACAATGAGTGTTTTCAAGAACCTTACAGTTTATGAAACCATTTCAAGGCCATTACCTTAACTAATCCTCACAGCAGCCTTGTGGTAAGTAGCATAAATATATTTTTTACTCTCCCGGTTTTAAAAACGAAGAAACCAATCTCTGAGGTATTACACAGTGAGCCCTAACACAGTGAGAGTCTGAGATTGAACTCAAAATCACATCTTTTAAATAAATCTCCTGTTCTTTCTTTCTGTCATGAGAAAGAGACCATGGGGTCTGACCAGTGATTGGAGCACTTGATCCCAGACCCTGGCAAGGATGGCGGTCACCAGGGTGCTGGTGTCTTGAGTGTGCTGTCACAATTTACCATAAGCTGGGTGGCTTACAACGGTAAAAGTTATTCTCTCACAGTCTAAAGAACAGGGGTCCCCCAAATGCAAGAGCCACAGGGCCCCACTCCCTCTGGAGGCTGCAGGGCAGAATTCCTTGTCCCTTCCACCTGCTGGTGGCTGCTGGCAGTGCTTGACCTGTGACCTATGACCACATCACTCCCATTTTCAAAGCCAGTAACTACAAGTCCCTTCCTGTCTATCTTCACATCACCTTCTCCTCTGTGGAGGTCTAGACCAAATCTCTGCTCCTTCCTCTGACAGGGATCCCTGTGACTGTATTCAGGGCCCCCGGGACAATCCAGGAGAACCCCTTTTCTGAAGACCCTTAATGGAATCCCCTCTGCAAAGACTTTCCTCACGGTAACATTCACAAGTTCGAGAGATAACCATGCTTGGAGAATCAACTTCTTAACAACAAATCATATTTTTGTAATCACAGTTATAATTCTTGACGTTTATTTTCAAAGTTTGGAATATTTACGGCTCGCTTTCCATATTGAGGTGACGCTAGGAAACTTTATTTAGATCATAAACCAAGCAAGGGCGAAGACGTGGAGATAAAGTAACCGGGTTCAGCGCTGCCAGGGGAGCGCACCGGGGAACCCTGAGGGCCGATGAACCGCGACCGCGACACCTCCGCGGCTGTCGCCCAGCTCAGCTTCCTCACTGCCCTCCACCTGTGTGTAGCTGCTCACCTGGCTGGGAGCTACTCACCCGCTCAAGTGCCAGGTGTGCCCGGGAGACCACGGACCCCGACTAGGCCCGGCGCCCAGTCTCGACGCACCTCCGGGCATGGTCCGGGCCGGGGTCAGCTCTCCCCGGTCCTGCTCGGCAGTGCCTATCCTGTCCCTGGGACCTGGATGCTCTGTAGCCTGAGTGCGCGGTGACGTCGCGTCTCGGGGGGTGGGGGGCGGGGATGGGACGTGGCGGGCGAGGCCAATAGTGCTGTGGGTGTGGCCAGGGCGTAGGGGGCCGGGCGCTAGAGACTGGCGGGCGCTGGAGCGGGTGGGAGGTGGGAGGGGACCCGGCGCGAGGATGGCGGCGGGCGCGGAGCCGGAGGGGAGGTGGGTGGGGGCCGGGGGGCTGGTGTGTGGCGGACGCCAGGAGAAGGGCCGGCGCGGGGCCGGGTGGCTGGTGTTTGGCGGGGGCCGAGGAGGAGGGCCGGCGCTGGGCCGGTGGGAGAGGGCTGGGGGCTGGTGTGTGGCTGGGGGTGGGGAGGGGAGGGGTCCGCGGCAGGGAGGGGCGAGGGCTTGTCTCTCGGTTAGCCACCCTCGCCAGCACTAGATGGCCCCTTCACTCCAACACAAGACACAAGGTTTCTCCTGAGGGGTTGGCTGGGGGGCTGGGCGTGTTTAAATGTCCGACCCTCTCCTTACATCCGCCTTGTGTCGCTATGCCCACCACTACAAGCCAGGCTGGGTGCAGACTGGAGCAAGGCACAAATATTCCTCAGAAAAGGCCCCAAGGTAGCTTCTTGTAAGTTCCCAGTGTTCGCGAGGTTTGTCCAAGTAACCACTAAGATCTATGCTGTGGTCGGAACTGTTTCCCCCAATTCACGTGTTGACACTTAATCGCAAATGCAGTTAGTAGTGAGAGGCGAGGTTTGGGGGAGGTGACTAAGGCACGAGGACTCTGCCCTCCAGACAGGCAGTGCCCTGGAATGGGGGCTCCAGCACCCTTCTCCCCTTCTGCCTCCGCAGTGTGAGCACGCAGCTTTCAAGACGTCGCCTGGAAGCCGGACGGGCCCTTACCGGGCACTGAACCTGCTGGTGCCTTGACCGTGAACTTCCCCACCTCCAGAATTGGGGGAAACAAATTTCTCATTATTTATAAATTACCTCGTTTGTGGTGTTTTATGATGGCAGCAAGAACAGACTAAGACAATGAAATCACTGTAAGCACCATCTGTGAGCAAATATTCTCAATAGAGTGTGACCCTGACTTTGTTTCCTGACAGCTTGGAGGGTATTCTTAGATTTGGGTCTGAGGGTCTCTGGGGCTGAGGCCAAGCCAAGCTATGCGACCCTGAAGGATACTTGGAGCCTGGGAACAACACCAGGGGGCAGACTGGCCCCCTGTGATTCCGGGTTCATTTGCCACGCCCCTGCTGTCCCCTGTCCAGTTCCAGCCCCTGCAACATATTCGTCTCTATTTCAGTTTGGGGATCTTGGCCTTCAGGGTATTTAAAGCAAGAACTTGAACTGTGACGATGCACCTTTGACCAAAAACATGCCTGGACATAATTCTGAGTGAATCAGGGTTATGGAGCTGAGTTCAATTCATTGATAGGACATAGGGCTGGGAAATTGCCTGGGCTCTGTGGCCAGAGGACTGTCCTCTGAGCATGTCCCCGTCCAGCACAGGACCGGGTGTCTGGGAGGGCTCTCCTCTGAGCATGTCGGGACCCATGTGTCTGGGAGGGCTGTCCTCTGAGCATGTCCCCGTCTAGCACAGGACCATGTGTCTGGGAGGGCTCTCCTCTGAGCATGTCCCCTGTCTGGCCTTGGACCCTGGTGTCTGCTCTTCTTGTGTGTCTGTCGTCTGCTGATGTCAACACTGGGAAGCCACCAGCCTGATTGTTGGCTCCTAGATCCAAGCCTCAGCGATTCCTTTACCTTACCAGATTGCAGTAGGAGGCAGTCCTGGGTAAATTTTACCCAGACTCTCCTCTGATCTTTTTGCTCAATTTGTTCCATAATGTTCCCCAAATGTTTATCCATCTTGAAAATCTGTTGGGGCCTGTAACTACTCTTCTTCTGACCTGTTTTTGAGACTCAGACTCCTGAACTCTGCTCCTCACTCTGCCGTTTGCTGGCTGTGTGTCTGTGGGCAAGTTACTTAGCTTCTCTGTACCTTGTTTCCTCATTTTGAAATGGGAATAATCCTATTGCCTTGTGAGGGTTATTATTAGGATTAACGAGACGATGTGGACTCCTGCTGGAACAATGCCTGGCTTCTCTAGAGCCCCCGCAGGGGACAGCTGTGCCTGGGACTGCCTCTGCCACCTCCAGCACTGCTCAGAGGCTGCCTCAGTGGCTCCGCTCTCCACAGTGGCCACCTCAGCCGTCTCATGGGGTGATCTGGGGCTTCACATGAGACTTTACCAGTTCCCCTGCAGTTTTGGCCACTAGGGTCTGTATATTCCATCGGCACTCGGCAGCGATGAAGATGCCCTGGCCACGTACTCGAAAACCTTTCCATTTGTTTGGTTACTTTTTCTCGGCTCTTCTTTCTGAGATGGGGGATGGTAGAACTGAGTGTGCAGCTGAGATTTGGGAGCACAGGGAGCAGCGTGATGTGCTGGTGCTCAGATCCTGGAGAGAGGAATCACCAGGAGGGACATCAGTGGAGCTTTGTTCAGCTTTAATTCCAAGTTCTTGGTGCAGACCCAAGTTTTCTTTGCAATGTTGCCACCATTTCACTTTCAACTAAAAACTTAATCCGACAGAGACACCGTCAGTGCTGGTTCTCCACTCTGCGTGTTTGTGTTTCTGTGAATGTGCTGAGTGTTTGTGCTCAGTAGAGAAATACTGCATTGTACTTATGCAGCTGGAACGTCTTTCCTGTGATTCTTTTCTCTTATTTTTGGCTGGGGCCAGGTTTGAAGCCACCACCTCCCGTATACAGGGCTGGGAGCCCTAGTCCTACTCCTTTGAGCCACAGGCACCACCCTATCCTGTGATTCTTTCTAAACTAAGAATAGGCTTCTCCAAAGGGGAACTGAAATGTTTATCTCTGGAGACAAACAGCCTCGTGCAACTTTTAGGCAATTTATTTTGTATTATCTTCATTATTCTTGGCCTTTGTAAGTAAAGGAGACCCAGATGCCTTGGAGGAGGAGAGAGGCATTCATCGCGCCAACCTGGACACTTCTGAGAGTGCAGGGGAGCAGTGAGTAATCACTCCAAGGTAAAAGGCACAAGCCAGGACTGTCCCACCCACACTGGGATGCAGGACTACTCTATACACACAGGCAAAGAAAGAGTTTACATCCAGCTGGGTTCATTGGCTCATGTCTATAATCTCTGGGAAGCCAAGGCAGGTAGATTGCCTGAGCTCAGGAGTTCAAGACCAGCCTGACCAAGAGTGAGATCCCCATCTCTACTAAAAATAGAAAAACTAGCCAGGTGCCTATAGTCCTAGCTACGCAGGAGGTTGAGGCAAGAGGATCACTTGAGCCCAGGAATTTGAGGTTGCTGTGAGCTATGACACCACAGCACTGTACCCAGGGCAACAGAGTGAGACTTTCTCTCTCTCTCTAAAAAAGAAAAAAGAAAAAAGAAAAGAGTTTATATCCTCAACATACAAATATACCCTAAAGTTACAAAAGTAATAGGGTAAACAATCTTGTAGAAAAATGGGCTAAGGAGCTGATCAGAGAACTCACAAGGGCAATCACCCTCCCTTCATACAACTGGTTAATAAGCGTATTAAACATTCTCAGTTTGACTAGTGATGAGTGAAATGTGAGATAAAAATCAGAAATCGTTTTCTTCTGGGGCAAAGCTGTTCAGTGGTGGCTAACCAGGGTCCTCAAACTTTTTAAACAGGGGCCAGTTCACTGTCCCTCAGACAGAAGGAGGGCCAGACTGTGGGCCCCGGCATGAGTCGACTGCTAAGCAGGACAGGCAGCAGCGGCAAAAACACCCAGCGGGCCAGATAAATGTCCTAGGCAGGCCACATGTGGCCTGTGGGCCATAGTTTGAGGATACCTGGTTAAGACAGTTATGGGTGCACCAATAGGTACCGCCTGTCACGGTATCTATTAAAAACTAGTTACGCAAATGCTGTGAATCCAGAAGTTCTCTCTCTAGGGTTCTAGCAATAGAAATGCTCAGGCAGTGGGGTTGCCTGTGGCTCAGTGAGTGCACTGGCCCCACATACTGAGGGTGGCGGGTTTGAACCTGGCCCCGGCCAAACTGGCTGGGCGTTGTGGTGGGCACCTGTAGTCCCATCTATTTGGGAGGCTGAGGCAAGAGAATCACCTAAGCCCAAGAGTTTGAGGTTGCAGTGAGCTGTGATGCCATGGCACTCTACCAAGGGCGGCATAGTGAGACTCTGTCTCTTATTAAAAAAAAAAAGAAAGAAAGAAAAGAAATGCTCAGGCAGGTTCACAAGTATCTGTGGACAAGTGCATTTGACACTATGTATCGCAATGAACAATCAAAGTAACCTAAACTCTCTCAAGAGGCGAGTGTTGTAACAGTTAAAATCTATCCCATACAATAGTACACAGCTATTAAAAGAGAGAGATTGGAGGAGATGGTTTGCATCAGCCCACCCTTCCATGCTTCTTTCGAGTCTCTCAGCCTCACTTGTTCCCCAGACCCCGGGCCACTGGCTTATCTTCTGCTACTCGGCACACTGACTTCTGCTGGCCAGGGGGGACTCACTGCCTCAGGCTGGTCGGCACATGTCTGGAGTCTTAGATTCTCCCTCCTTTTCTGGACATAGTTGAAGCACCAAGTTGGTGGGTATGGAAACTGGTTTCTATAGTAGGTGCCAAAGTGCCCAAGTGACATAATTCAGAGCACTGGAGACAAACTCCTGTGCCAACACCTGTGACTAGTGGCAGTAAGAGAGAGCTGGCAGACACATTTCTTCTCTTTCTATCTCCAATGGACCATTCCTGGACATGGTTTGTCCACACACGCTGCTTGGAGATGACCCCACGACTGAGCACCTGCTGCAGTGGTCAGGGGTGCCTCAGCCAGCCTGCCTTGGCTGCCCCGGCTTCCTGCCTCTTCTCCTGGCCTCCCCTGCTGCCCTGGGATCATGCCTCCCAAGGAAGCATTAGCACCTAAGCCTCACCTCAGGCTCTGATTCTCAGGGAACACGGACAAGGCCACCTTCTCAAGGAGGTTTTAATTTCAACCATCCTATCTAAAATTGCAGCCTGTCTCCCCACCACCCTCCGAATTCTCCGTGCTCTGATGTTCCCTTCTCCCTGCAGTACCTGTCATGTCTGATATCCTCTATCGTTGATTTACTCAGCACAGTGTTTGGGGTCTATCTCCCCTGCTAGAAAAGAAGCTTCCGAAAGGTGGGGCGTGGGAGGGGGGAGGTCTTTGTTTTGCTCACTGATATGTTTCAAGTGCCCAGGATAGTTTCTGGAACATAGTAGGCACTTAATGAATGCTCACTGGCTAAATGAATGGATAAATCTGTATTGTTGACAGATTTATTATTGAGTAGGAAGCACAGTGCTCAATATCCAATATTCATGGATTGGAAGATCTAACGTTGCTAAGATGTCAGTACAACCCCCAACAATCTCCAGTTTCAACATAATCTCTATCAAAATCCCAATGGCATTTTTGTTTTTTGCAGAAATTGAATGAGTTATCCCAAGATTCATATAGAATGTCAGGGGACTTCAAATAATCAAAACAATTTTTTAAAAAGAAAAACACAACTGAAAAAAGAAAAAGAAAACACAACTGAAGAACCCAGACTTTCTGATTTCAAAACATATTGTGAACTACAGTAATCAAAATCACATATTACTGGCTCAGTGCCTGTAGCTCAGCAGCTAGGGTGCTGGCCACATACACCAGGGCTGGTGGGTTTGAACACAGCATGGGCCAGCTAAGCAACAATGACAACTACAATAAAAAAATAGCCCAGCGTTGTGGCTGGCACCTGTAGTCCCAGCTACTCAGGAGGCTGAGGCAAGAGAATCACTTAAGCCCAAGAGTTTGAGGATTTTGTGAGCTGTAACACCATGACATTCCAGGTGTGACATAGTAAGACTCTGTCTCAAAAAACAAACAAACAACACACATATTACCACCAACAGACAGATGTGGGGACCAGTGGATCAGAACAGAGAGCCCAGAAATAAGCCCAAACAGATGTGGGCCAATGATCTTTGACAAGACCATGCATCCAGAAAGGGACAATTTTCTCACAAATGGGTTTAGGAAAACTGGGTATTCACATGCAAAGAATGAGTTTGGACTCCGCTCCTGCATCATACGATACAAAAATGAACTCAAAAAGGATTAAAGACCAAAACATAACACCCCAAACCATAAAACTCTCAGAAGAAAACCTAGGGGAACAACTCAGTGCCCCTGGACTTGGCAATGATTTCTTGGATACGGCACCAAACGTGGCAAATGTCAGAAGATGCTAACAAGTGGAAGATCGTGCCACGCTCATGGCTGGGAGACCAACATTGTCAAAATGTCTGTACTTCCCAAAGCAATTACAGATTAAACGCAATTCCCATTAAAATATCATCATCATAATTTCAAGATCTGTAAAGAATAATTTTTCATTTTGTCTGGAAACAAGAAAAAACCTCTATAGCCAAGGCAACTCTTAGTAATAAAAGCAAAGCTGGGAGTATCTCCCTATCAGACTTAAGGCTGTAGCACAAGGCCATAGTGATCAAAACAGCATTGGCACAAAAATAGAGACACAGACATTTGGAACTGAATAGGAAACCATGAGATGAAACTAACCTCTTACAGCCACCTGATCTTTGATAAACCAAACAAGAACATACACTGGGGGAAAGAGTCCCTATTCAATGGTGCTGGGAGAACTGGATATCCACATGTAAAAGACGGAAACTGGACCTGCACCTCTCACTACTTACAAAAATTGATTCAAGATGGATAAGAGATTTAAGCCTAAGGCATGAAACAATAAAAATCTGCTGGTGTGGATGTGGAGAGACGGGAACACTTTTACACTGCTGGTGGGACTGCACACTAATACAGCCTTTTTGAAAGGAAGTATGGAGAATGTTCAAAGGACCCAAATTAGACCTCCCATTTGATCCTGCAATCCCATTACTGGGCCTCTACCCAGAAGAAAAAAAATCATTTTATCATAAGGACATTTGCGTTAAGACTATTTCTTGCAGCTCAATTTACAATTGCCAAAAATGTGGAAACAATTTAACTGCCCACCAACCCAGGAATGAATTAACAAGCTGTGGTAAATGTGTACCATGGAGTACTATTCAGCCATTAAAAAGATGGAGGCTTTACATCTTTTGTGTTAACCTGGATGGACGTGGAACACATTCTTCTTAGTATAGCATAACAAGAATGGAGAAGCAAGAATCCAGTGAACTCAAGTCTAATACGAAGGCAGTAGATAATCTAATATAAGTGAGGGGGAGGGGAATGAGCAAGTGGGGAGAGGGGAGGAGGGAAGGGGATGGGGGACACGGTGTATGGCCCCCTACTTGGGGGCAGGACACAAGTATAAGAGAGACATCTAACAAATGCAATCAGTGTAACCAATTCTTTATACCCTCAATGAATCTCAAACAATAAAAAATATAGGCAAATGGGACTATATCAAACTTAAAAACTTCTATGCATCAAAGAACATATCAACAGAATGGAAAAGCAACCTACAGAATGGGAGAAAATATTTTCAAATCATATATCTGATAAGGGGTTAATATCCAAAATATATAAAGAATTCTTTTAATTCAACAACAAAAAAAAATCAAATAACCAGATTAAAAAATGAGCAAAGACCTAAATACCCTTTGCAAAGAGGTGGCCAACACATACAGAATATTTTGTAAATATTTAGTAAAACTTTGTAATGAATATTTTGTCAATAAAGGCACATTTAGCTACACTTTCTCATTTTCTCTGTGTATGGGCAACTTTGCGGATGCCCAGTATGCAGCTTTAAAAAAGAAGGAAATTCTGCCACATGTTAAGAGTGTGGATAAACTTTGCAAGTTATGTTCAGTGAAATAAGTGAGTCACAGGACAAATTCTGAGAGATCATATGAGCCATTGACACGAGTCAAATTCATAGATGTAGAAAATAGAATGGGGGTGCCAGGGTTTGGGGGAAGGGGGAGGGGTGTGGTGGTTTAGAGGGTGCACGGTTTCACAACAATGTAAATATATTACAATACTTAACACCATTGAACTGGGCACTTCCACATGGTGAAGACAGTAGTTTATGACAGGTGCTTTTTAAAAAACCACAATAAAAAGTATAGTATTTTTTCTACCATTATATTATGTCCATTATTCTGATATTTTGTGTCTATATTAAAAAAGACTTGGAAGAATATACACTACATTGTAAATATATTTATCCCTGGCAACTAGGAGAAAAGAATTCCAATATTTACTTCATCCATTCCAATATTATTTGCATTTTCAGAAGAAAGAGATATTACTATTGTAATTTTTAAAACTGTAAAAATAAGTATTTGAACAGTTTAAATAGCTGAGGCGCTAGATGACAGCAGGTTAGCTAGCTAGGTTAAGATAAATGCACTCTCAGGAATGTTAAGCTCAGGTGATCGCTCTGTCTTAAGAAGGATTGTTATCTTTCAAGTACCGGCGTGAGAGGAGGACCTCTCTCGACCCGGCGCGAGGAGGGAGAGTTGACCTGAGTGGGAAGGTGGTAAATGAAGAGGGACACACAGGAGAACAGAACACACACAAGACGGGAGACGGGACGGCGCCGGGAGGACTGACCAGCTGGTGGCTGCAGCCAGCACCTGAACCGTGGAGACAGCTTTGTTTATTCAGTGTCTTAACAAGGTTGGGTAAATCTTAGCACATAGGGTGAGATCAACCTTAAAGAGGAAGAACCGTGTGCTTGCCAATCACAAGGAAAGTGTGCCTGGGCTACGTGGCTTCTGGCAGGTGGAAAGAATGTTGTTACAGGAGGAGACGCAGTTGGTGCCGTCCTCTGAGCATTTCCCAGGCTGGGGGGGCCCTGTTGCCCACAGCCCGCTCCCCACAGTTATTTTTACTTCTCCAACAACCAATCAATTCCTTTATGCCTTAGGATTGTAATCCTAGAATTCAGGAGTAGGGTCCTGTCAATGTGAACCATAAAATTCTCCTGGTGGGCTCACCCATGGATTATCCAGAACCAAAGCAAAGCAGGGCAGAACAAGAGAAAAGAATAAAGAGATGACAGTGCTGATGGAGATGGTGATGATGGTGATGATGGTGATAAATGTGATGGTGACGGTGCTGATGAACCCAGCAAGGATGGTGACGGTGGTGATGATGAGGGTGGTGACGGTGGTGAAGGATGGAGGTGGTTGGTGGTGATGATGGTGAGGAACTGGTGATGAGAATGACAAGGATGATAGCTAACATTTGTTGAGCTCATACTCCTGTCAGGCAATCACAGCCCCACAAGGGAGGTGCTATTATTACTCCTATTTTACAGATAAAGAATGTGGGACACTGGGAAGTTGTCAGCCCATGTTCACGAAGCTGTGAAGCGGTGGAGCCCTGGACTTGAGCCCAACGGCTCTCCCTTTCCTGTGTTTCCTGCAGGAACTGCCCTGAGGGTTGCAGAGGGACTGGAGGCCACCTCCTGAGCTACAGAGAGGGAAGAAATCAGCTAGGCAAGGCAGGGCAGAGTCTGGGACAAAGATGCTTCAGGCTGAGAGAGCAGACCTTATAGGCCTGTGCCAAGGGTGACTCGTGGCACCATGAACTCTGGGGAGAAGTCCTGAAAAGGCTGGAGGGTGGTGGTGGTAGTGATGGTGTGAACATGATGGTGGGATGTGCTTGGGCCTTCTGGCAGCCGCAGGGTTCCAGTCATCAGGACGGTCAGAAGGAAGAAGCACATGTCTCCACCCCAGGAGGGCACAGGCCAGCACACAGCAGGGGTCTAATGGGGTGAGCAAGGCACACAGTGCTCTGGAGCTTGGGAGGAGAGTGCACTGAAGAGAGTCCCCTTATTAGAAAATCACAACAGGGTGCCACAGTGTGACAGATAGAAAACAACAGGGTGTCCAGGGCACAGTGGCCATCCAGAGTCACCAGGACCAATGCTGGCCTCCCCATTAGGAAGGGTGGCTTGAGTACCCCGAAGCTGCATGGATTGGACAGCAGAGCTGGGAGCAGTGCTGGGAAGTCGACTCTTCCTCAGACATTCCAAGTAATAGAGGGAATTCCAGCCACTGATTTCGAGCTAAGAGTGTCTTTTGGGCCCTCTAGAAGGACAGCTGTTGGCGGACAGCTCAGAGGATGGGCTGCCAACCTGGCTGGAGTCTGTAGGGAGATCCCACCAAGGTCAGGGGAGGGGCCTCGGTAGGGCCTCTCACTGTTTTGTGTTTTCTCAGGTCAGCTGCTCTCAGGGCCAGCAGATTAATCAGACTTCTCAGAAGGAGTATTTGAGGCTGGGTGTTGACATTCTACAGGGTTAGTGCTGATTTTCATCTGAGCCAACTGTGTTTACAGAGAGACTAGCAAACTTTCCCTTGTTTACTGAGGACAGCCCTCCTGGCTCTCAGGCCCTTTGAACTCTGAGGCCACAGCTCTCCCCCCTTTCCAGAGCAACAAGCCAACTGTCTCTGGCCCTGGCTGGGAAATAAGAGGTCAGACAGGTGCATGATCTACAGACACATGAAAAAATGCTCATCATCTTTAATCATCAGAGGAATGAAAACCAAAACCACTTTGAGATATCATCTAAGTCCAGTAAGAGTAGCCCACATCACAAAATCCCAAAACTACAGATGTTGGCATGAATGTGGAGAAAAGGGAACACTTCTGCACTGCTGGTGGGACTGCAAGCTAGAACGTTCCTTTTGGAAAGAAGTTTGGAGAACACTCAGGGATCTAAATGTAGACCTGCCGTTTGATCCTGCAATTCCTCTACTAGATGTATATCCAAAAGACCAAAACTCGCTTGGCAACAAAGATATTTGCATCAGATTGTTCATTGCAGCTCAATTCATAATTGCCAAGTCTTAGAAGAAGCCCAAGTGCGCATTGACCCATGGACGGATTAATAAATTGTGGTACATGTACACCATGGAATACTATTCAGCGTTAAAAAAGATGGAGACTTTGCCTCTTTTATGTTTACATGGATGGAGCTGGAACATATTCTTCTTAGTAAAGTATCTCAGGAATGGAAAAAAATATCCAATGTACTTGTACTACTATAAAACCAATTTATAATCACTCACACTTTCGTATGAGACATGAATCACAACTATCGCCCAGGACAAAGGAGGGAAGGGGAGTGGGAGGGGAAGGGAGGAGGTGGTTCGATAGAGGGAGGGTTAATGGTGGGACCACACCTATGCCACATATTGCAAGGGTACAAGTCAAATCCATCAAGTATTGAACACAAATGTCTTAACACTGTGATCAAGTAAATGAGGTGAAAGCTATGTTAAACAGTAGGATGTAAGCACTCCAATTTGCACAAATAATCAACACACTGAATCCCACAAAGGCATAAATGTATTCATGACCTATGTATATATGACTTAATTAAAAAAAGAGGTTCCACGTAAGTGAATATTCCAAACAACAGAAATTTTGCTTCAAGTAGTAGAACTCTTTATATTTTAACCATTTTATCCAGGCAGTTTCTGGATTATGGAAGAGATGTTCCTGAGAATGTCTTTGGGTTGGATTTGTATGTAACTAGGGACCCTGATGAACAGTACATACATGATACATAATAATAATACCATACTGTCTGGTATGTGGTAATAATTACACAGTGCAATACTGTAACAATAATAATATCTCTGTACGGTAATAGTAAGTTACAGAAACTATTGTGCTCTTTTTAAAAATTCAACCAAACAAAACATAAAAACAGAAAATAGAAAATAGAAAAAATGGAAAAAGTTTAGGAGGTAGGAGAAATGTCACCAAAGAATATTAAAGTTGACACTCCCTAATGTCAGCAACGCTAGGCTAATAGGAATGTTACACTCAGCTCGATCCTCTCACCAAATCAATGATAACTGCTCCATTTCAGTAATCGATGCATCATCCTGCTTAGTAATAAGCGAGGCTGTGGCTGAGCCCTGCCTCACACACCTGTCCCCACTCTCTCTATCCTTTATGTTAACAAAGGCCCTGACAGGCCAGCTGGGAAGCCCGAGGCTTTCCCAGGGAGTGACGACAACGTCTGGCTTTCCTCCCAACCCTCAGTTATTTCTACTTTGGTCGCTGTTGTCACCACCTCAGGCCCACAGGGCTTTGCCAGGGACGTTGGCTTTGGGGGCGTGGTCATCAGGGTAAACATGAACTCAAAAAAATTGTGTTTAAAAGGTTATGCGAAAGTGACGCTGTGTAAATAGAGACAGTGGGTTTGTTCACATGCGCAGAGGAAATAGTTCCTGAATTATTAATTAATGTATTTAATTATGAATTATCCTTACGGGGAGCTGTGGGAGCCTGTTCATAAGCACGGAACGGAACGCCTTAGTTCAGGTGGTCCGTAACCTGAGACTGCCTGTACTTCCCAACTGTTTTGCCTGTTTCTTCCTACTTTACAAAGAACACGTGTCACCTTCCTCCGATGACAAGGCAAAGTCACCACCAGGAATTTCTGTCGCAGCAATGATGTCTGGACCTTTCTGCGGTCGCCTGGCCTGCGAACCACACTGTGCACCTGCACTGGGCTCGCCTCGCCTGGCCTTACCTGGCCTGGCCTGCGAACCAATGAACCAACGCTGTGCACCTGCACTGTGCTCGCCACCTCCTCCCCGCCGCGGGCGGCTCCTGCAGAGCTGCCTGAGGGTCCATTGGAAGTCCCCCTCCCTCCCTGCAGCACAGGAGATCAGGGAGGTTTGGGGCGCTGTGCTGTGTTTACCGTTTACCGAGGCTGCCCCAGACAGTAAGCACAGAACTCATCATCATCCCCACACTCCCTGGCTGAGCAGGGTGTCCCCCTTGTGCTTTCTTTTATCTGAAGCACAGAACCGCAGCTTCACGCCAGGTCTGAAGCCAGGGTGCCTCAGTGTCCTCTGGGGCTGCTGCTGTTGTGCCACCAGCTGCAGGCAGGGCTACAGACCTTCCTCTGGCTCTGCAACCTGAGGGCCAACGTCCAGCTCCTCCTGAAGGCCTGGGGGAAGGTATGTTCTCTGGGCACTCCTCAGCTGGCAGCTGCACCTCTCTGTCCTGTGACCTCTCGCATGGCCTGCCTTTCCTGCATGTCTGTCCAAATTTCCCCTTTCTATAAGGACACCAGTCACTGGGGCGAGAACCCATCCTAATGACTTATCTTCACTTGGTTAAATCTGCAAAGACCCTATCTCCTGGTGAGGTCACATTCTGCCATGTTGGACTTGAACATCTTCTGGGGCAAGATACAAGCTAACCCATATCACAGGGTGAAGAACACCTGGGAACACGGCACTGGCAAGTTACTATGGGAAAGGGGGGCTTGTCCTGCTCTCTTCCTCCCACTGCAGACCCCTCTACCTGACAGCCAGGCCCTGAGGTGTGGTGCTAGGCTCAAAGCTACTCTAAGTTGAAAGCCAGCTTGATCAGGCTGCCACCTGCATGTTTGAAGACCCACCTCCCTTCTTTTATTCTTTTCTTTCTTCATTCATAAAGTTCCTTTGAATATCTATTATGGGAAAGGATCGAGGTTCTAAGATGATAAACAGTATTCCAAAAGACCTTTAGGTCTCCAGAAGCACAGACTCGCTCTCCCCTGAACTGGTGGGTTTCTGGTAGCTTCTGTAGGAAGCCTGCTGTGGGCTGGCCACACACAGCGTAATTCCTGGCCACAATCATGTTTCAGTAACAGTTTTTCCACTGTTTTTAAATGCACAAGTGTGCAATTGCAAATAGCTGTATATGCAACTTAGAAAACACAATAATTTCATTTATGAGAAAACTTAGAAAGGGGCTTTTCTGTGTGCCCAGCTTTCTAAAAGGCCTTGAGACCAGTTTCTAATATCAGCCAGCAGTAATGATGTGTAGACTCTTCTTCTTTTGGATGTGAAACTTCGGAATGGTCTTTCCAGTGACCTGTCAGCACGCTGACCTTTCCCCAGATGGCTTCAGCTGCTGGAGGACTGAGACAGGGAGAGCGATGTGGCATGAGGTAGGGGATGGGAAGCCCCACTGGGGACAAATCAGGTGCAGGCTGTGCAGAGCTGGTGGGAGCCAGTAGGTAGGACCCAGGGTGACTCAGAGTGAGGTAGTGGTTGCGCCCCTGTCTCAGGTCTTTCGGGGGGGGGGGCTGCTCTAGGTGACCTGGCCAGGGTTTGCAACTTAGTGACTGTCAAGGAAGGAGGACAAAGGTGAATGCCAAGGGCTGCGTCAGGAGGCCCTGGGTGCAAAGGAAAATCAGGCTCTGAAAGCCTTCTATGGTCAATGAGGCAAAATGGGAAGGACAAAAAAGGTACCAAACGCCACAGTGAGTGACCATTCTCCTTGAAAAGACAGAATCCTGAGGCCTCCGTGTGCCACCGAGAGGGGCCAGCAAGCCTGCAGGGGCTCACCAAAGGCTGGAGTGACAGCTCTGAGGCAGGTCCTCCTGGGCCACGTGTGTCACCCGTCTCGTCCACAGGCAGAGCTCACAGCCCCCAGCCTGGTGGATGCTAGGCGCCAGTACCGTGGGGCAGGAGGGAGTGGATGGCCCAATGCAAACCCAATTTCACTCCCAGGAAAAATAATCCCCAATCCTGCAGCAGCTCTCTCCCTTGGAGAGTGCCCACAGCACACGTGACCTGCCCAGACAGCAAGTCGAGGTTGTTGCAGAAAACCGATCCTGCCCCTGGGACACACCCATGTGACCTGGAGGACTCCTCCTCAGGTGTCCCGTGTTATGACCGACTCCAACAGCCTTATGTAGTTTCTCATTCACAGCAAACCAGCAATCACAAATCAAAGGGGCCTGAGAACCCATGGGCAGCGGACAGGACGGGGCAGCCAGGCACATGCCTCTGTCGTGCGGCAGCCCCAGAAACATTTGCTGGACAGTGATGAGTGAGGGATCATCTGTTCTCTCAACAAGCATTTGTAGGGACTCGGAGCCAGAGCCCCCATGGCTAGGTGCCAGAATAGAAGCCAGAAGGGGCCACTGCCCCTCCTGGAATTGCAGCCTGTGGAAGGACAGTGGCCCCACAGTCCCCAAACTCCAGCAGCCACCATGACAGCGCTCCAGAGCCTGAAGGAACTCTGAGAGGCGTGCTGTGACGATGGCTAAGGAAACTGTGCTCTGGCTGAGGTCTAATTATACACCTTACATGAAAAACTCACTGGATAGAAGACAGACAAATCTGAAGAGCCAGCTTCTAATGAGAGGTTACTTTGGCGGACTCAGTTCTGTGGAATTTTAACTTTATCTTCTATTTGTTCCTGAACTTGAGAACAAAGTGTAGAACATGGAACAACAAGTAAAAATGATACCAAAGCACTTAGAAAAATCACATCTTACAAGTGGGAATAGTAATGAAAAGCCACTCCTACTGTTGTAATCCAACCCTCTTTCCCCTGCCCACTCCTGTTCTGCAGCCCTCACCTGCACCCCCCCCAGCCCATTTCCCTCCTCTTCCTCCCTTCTCCCCCCAGAGTCAACTCGGGAACAAGGCAAGTCCCTCCTCCCCCCAGGGTGGCTGAGAACAGTGCTTCCCAGCTATGTTCCCAGGCCCCCTCCTTCCCCTAGGGTTGCCAAAAACAAGCTTCAGGTACAAGGAAGAAAAGTCCCAAGTTTCACAAAACCCCCAAGTTCTCAGCAGATGAACAATGGTGGAAAACTCACTGAGACTT
>CAUYTI010158736.1:0-11472 GCA_963575145.1 Galago senegalensis | reverse complement strand
AAATGAATTTTTTCATTAATTGTGAAACTTAGTTTTGCAGGATACAAAATTCTAGGTTGGCAGTACAAGTGAACCTTTCTAAGAGTAGAATATGAACGTTTTGGCACAATAACTAGGTAAATGACATGAAGGCTATGTTAAGCAGTTTGATGACATGTTTCAAATTGTATGTGAAAACTCCACACTGTACCCCAGAAGTGCATTAATGTACATAGTTACCATTCAATTAAAAAAAAAACAAAACAACAACAAAAAAACAGAAATAAAAAAATCTGTAGAACAGCAGAATTAGTTAGCATCTTTGCATAGATGGCAAACCTGGTTTGTTGTTGGAGTTATGACAAAGCTCTTGAGTTCTCAGATAGTATAAGAGGCTACTCACAATTCTCTCTTAGTAATAATTTTAGATTAGTGCTGTTACGTGGTGATTAGAATGCTAGTGCTTGTCTTTTATGGCTATCAGTTATCAATTGACATAGTATAAAATGACATTAGAAGAATAGTCACCCCCTTTTTTTCTGTCATTCATTAAACAGAATTTTGTGGAACTGCTCATTGTATTCCAGGAAAGACACATCATCTTTGCTCTCCCAGAGTTTTCTGTTGAACAGGATAGGATAATTTGGTACTTTTGATATTTAATTCCTTTTTTTCCTTTTTCTTTTTTTTGGGAGACAGAGTCTCACTTTTTGGCCCCCAGTAGAATGTTGTGGCATCGTAGCTCACAGTAACCTCAAATGCTTGGGCTCAAGTGATACCGTTGCCTCAGTTTTTTTATTTTTCGTAGAGACACAGTCTCACTTTTGCTCAGGCTGGTCGCAAACTCCTGAGCTCAAGCCATCAGCCTGCCTCGGCCTCCCAGAGTGCTAGGATTACAGGCATGAGCCACCATGACCAGCCTGGATATTTAATTTCAAAGGTGGATTTTGTTTGAAAACAATTTGAAAATTAATAATGTCTTCTAAATGTGACACATTTACTAGAATATATTAAAAAGTAGAGAAAAGTTCATCCGTTATATTGTAGTTTAGATTTAATTAGCAAACCTGGGGGATTAACTATTATGTCCCAGGTGTGATGCTAGCAGTTGGGGGAGATTAGAACGCAAACAAAGCCAAAAAAGCCAAGGATACTATCTTCATCCTGAAGTCCATGAGTATCATCAGCATGTGGAGTGCAGAAATGTGCAGAGTAGATAGGCGGTGGGTAAGGAACCTTGGATTTGGGGAAAGTCATTTCTCCTTCCTTGGCCTCAGTGTCTCCTCTGTAAAATGGGAAATTTGAACGAGATTCTTTCTAAGGTAAGGAACAGACCAGAAAAAGAAGAGATTCTTTTGAAAAGGGCCCTGGGAATAAGTGAGTTGTATTTGGACGAAAGGGGGCATTGTGGGTGGGTGTTGTATCTAGTGGTGTTATGAGGTCCAGCAGCCTCATCTAGCTGGGCTTGGCCAGAAGTAAGAAGATTCATACTTGGAGGAGTAACAGTTACGGAGGTGGGTGGGATGAGGCTCTCACCGAGGAGATTGTGATGGCAATGAGGTGGTTGAACCCCAGGGGTTCCTGGATGGAAAGAATGAAAACACATCATAGAATTAAATGAAGGCTGGAGTCTAGGTAAAGCTGTCTGCCTGATTTCTAGTCTGGAGTGGAGGTGGTACCATTGACCAAAATGAAGATGGTGAGAATGGGGTCTAGTTTGTTCTGGGAGGCTACTGAAGAGTCATGGACAGGTCCCTGTTGTCCAGTCTTCCAGTGCACAGGGCTTGTAATGAGGTTTGAACTGGGGCTCTGGCGTAGGTTAGGGCTTAGTTGTATAGTATATGTGGGAATCTGTGAACCCAGTTAATCTGAATTTGTAATTGGCTTTATTATTTAAATGATAGCTGTAATTCACACGTAGGAAGGAAAAGGGTGTGTGAATAGAGGAAAAGATCGACAGTTATAATTATATAAAAAATGAGAAATGGTCATTTGTCAAAAAAGAAAAAAGCCAAAAATGAAAAGTCGTGTGTCAAACTGGTGAAAATATGCACAGCAATTGCAACAAAGAGCTGAAATCTTTGCTGTACAAAGAACTCCCGTGAATTGATTAGAGACCAGAGAGTCGACAACATGGAGCCCACAGCTAGTTTGCAGACCTAGACAAACAAAACTGTTTAGTCTTTCTGGTACTACAGAAATGCACACTGAAACATTTACACAAAGGATACTTTCTTTGCTTCTCTAATCCTGATTAACAAAACAAAACAAGACAAAAACCAACGTACATCACCACCAAACAAAAAATGTTAGTAGCCAGTGCTGACAAGAGGATAATGAATAGCATAGGACTCATGCATGGGTGGTGGGAATGTAGATTTAAATGATCTTTTTGGAAAGAAATTAGACAATGCAAACAGAAAACATTAAAAATGTATATTTCTTTGACCCATAATTTCCTTTTTGGAATTTTGCTGAAAAACACAATCTTACGCATACTTTACATTTATGCACTCTATTTATTTATTCAACAAATATTTACTGAATATCTGCTGTCACTGTGCTGTGTGTTGGGGGCACCATGAAGAGCCAGAAAGATGTGACCTTTGCTTTCATGGAGTGGTAAAGATAGACGTGAAACACATTTTAAATTACTTAAAATTGTGAGACATGCCATGGGGGAAAAGTAAAGAATGCTGTGAGCACATACGCTAGGAGGCTAACTGGAGTTATTATAAGTGCAACAAATTGGAGACAATCTGAACATCCATATAGCAGAGAATTATTCAAGACATCTCAGTACATCCACTTGAAGGATTATTAAAAAAACCATTTAAACATCCATTTACAGGCTGGGCACGGTGGCTCATGCCTGTATTTCTGGCACTTGGGGAGGCCGAGGTGTGGATGAATTGCTTGAGCTCAGAAGTTCAAGACTAGCCCAAACAAGAGTAAGACACCATCTCTCTAAAAAAAAAAAAAAAAAGGTCAGGTTTTGTGGCAGGTGCCTGTAGTCCCAGCTGCTCAGGAGACTGAGGCAAGAGGATCTCTCTTTTTTTTTTTTTTGGCTGGGGCTGGGTTTGAACCTCCACCTCCGGCATATGGGGCCAACGTCCTATTCCTTTGAGCCACAGGCACCGCTCAAGAGGATCTCTTGAGGCCAAGAGTTTGAGGTTGCTGTGAGCTATGATGCCACGGCACTTTATCCAGGGTAACAGAGTGAGACTGTCTAAAAAAAAAAAAGTCCTTTTTTGCTAGTAATTAAGAAATTGCTAGTGATTTAAGGTTAAATGAGGCAGAAAATTATGGACACAGTATGACTACAACTATGCTAAAGAAAGGAGAGAATGAGAACAAGAGTGAGAAATCACCCCAGCCTTCTCAAATGTAAGCATACAAGACAGAGAGGGGAAGAAAAAAATGCCCGGATATTAATGGACCAATTAGTGATTTATTTTCTGTTTCTGCTTTTCTGAAGGTTTTGAATTTCCTTTATGAGTATGTATTACTTTTATAATAAAATTAAGCATTAACAATTTAAAAAATAATGTTTTATTATAGCTGTGATAAATGACGCTCGTTGAATGTGTACTTTTTGCTTCCTAAAGACTACGGCTGGTTATTTCATTAGCCTCTAAATGTCCTGGGAGCCCTTAATGAGGAAAGCAGCCGCAGCCCAAATAAACCCTCACACTGTAAGGCAGAGGTGAAAAGTCAGGTCTCAGCTGCTGGTTTTTCTGATAATTGGCTGTTACCATATTCCCACACAATGCAAAGGACTCTTATACCAGTACATTATAGAAATATTTGGGTGAATTGCTATTGTTTCTAATTCATTTATAAATTATAACTTTTTACTTACAAATTATGTGGAACAGGAAGTTAATAGTGGTACATAGTTAGAAATAGAAGGCTTAGTCTGCTTAGCCAGAGCCACCCAAGATAGTCTGAACTTCAGGTCTTCATGAGCCTCTTTCCTAGTGGGTTGGTACCAGGGCTGATGATCTGGCTGGAAGAGTAAAGTCTTGGAGTTGGTAAAGGGATATAGCTCTAAGCACCTGTAACTGGGAGCTTAGATCAGTTAGCGCACGTGTTGTTCTTATCCAGGAAAGAAGGAGAGTTTGCTCTGCAGGGCAGCCTCTTCCTACAGCAGTTTCACTGCCTAAGAGCATTACCCACAGTTAGCGGTAAATTTAGTTGCTTAGAAACTTCATTCCCCAACAATTCTGGATAGCTGAGGGCTGTCTGGAAAGTATCCAGCCACGCATGTCTCTATTTTTCAACATACATGGCTGGATACTTTCCAGGCAGCCCTTGTTGTATAGTGAGATGCATTATTGTTGAAACTCTACTGCAGCTATATCCGAGGCAGAAGTTATTTTGATGGTGTGAAGAACATCTTTCCCAGTTGAAAAGCTAATATCAACATTCCATCACACATAGAATGAGAGATTTAGTAAGTGAGTTTAATAACAAAGGTATGAATGGGAATTTCTACCTTTCCATTAATGGATAGTGAATAATCTACTTGACAGTATATGCCATCTAAACAATGTCACTGTAAACTTAGAGAAATATTGTGTAAACTTCAGTAAAATATTTATTGGCAAAAGAGCTTGTCTTGTTTTACTAGGTATTGTACTTTGCAGATATTCAGTTGATCTTATTGCATCCCATTTGTTATTTCTGCCATTTTGCCTCTAAGAACAGTGTTGAAGACTTTGACACATTTCAGAGCATTACACTAAATAAATCTGTCTTGCACATTCCACTGTGCTTTTTCTGGAATATTATAAATATTCAAATATAGGCACACATGCAGATTCAAAATAAAATTCAATACATGCAAATTCTGCATAAATTCCGTATTTATAACTTAGCAATAGTTTTGAACTTGTTATCCTATGATATAAATGTATCAAATACGAGCTCATGGGAATTGCCAATAAATATATTTTTCTGATTAAACTGTGGGCTCTTTTTCAGTCACAATTTAAGCTTCAACTCTGGGTTATATTATAAGAGAATAATTTGCACTTCATTTACTCTGAATTGTCAAGAATCGTGTTCTTCACTGATGTAAATGTCTGCAAAGAGGACTTCTTATTCCGTTTGATTGCTTTTTAAATTTTACTAGTGGAGATGCCCTAGTGAGCCTGAGAGAACTGGTCTGTTTCTTGTGAAGAGTTTAGTCTGATGAATCACTTCCACACACTTTTCTGTGGAATATAGAGCCATTGAAATGTGCAGTGTGTTGATTTACATCAAATGGATTCGGCCTGTGTGCACAGTGTTTGTACTGATTGACTTTCTCTCATAACTATACTAATAATGACAGATCTTCAGAGAAGTATCAACTCCAATTTATTCCTAGAGATCTTTGAGCTTTTGCTAACTTTTTCCAGGAGAGTGAATGCAAGCAAAGAGTGTTTAGAAATTGACTAGGGTGACCAAGTTGCAGCGAGATAACCCAGAAATACTTTTAAAAAGCCCTTTAATCATGGCAGCCACCTCCTCAGTTATTACAATAAATAAGAGTTGACTAAACTCACCGGCTAAAAGACATAGATTATCACCATGGATGAAAATATAAAATCTATCTATATGCTATGTATAAGGGGCAAAAAACACAGGAACACAACACAGAAGGGATTGGAACAGATAAACTGTACAAACAACTAGAAGGAAGCTGATGTAGCTATATTGCTACTAGACAACACAGACTTTGAGGCAAAACCATTATTGGGGATGAATAGGATCACTGAATAATGATTAAAAGTTCAATTCTTCAGATAACAATTCTAAACTTGTATACACTTAATAAGCTAACGTTGGCAGAGCTATAAGGAGAAGTTATGAAATCTACTGACTTTTCAGAAATTGATAGGTGAAATGAATAAAAAATGGATAAGGATACAAAAGATTTGAACAACACTGCTGAGAAGTTCAGTATAATGGACACACACACATATTTGCACCCACTTGGAAGAACACACACATTCTTCTCAAGCACATATGGAACACTTTTGAAAATAGACCATGTACTAAGCCCTAGAGTTAGTCTTGAAAAACTTCAGTGAATGAAATATCTTGTAGACCATACTGTCTCACCATATGCAATTGCTTAATCACTGGAGGTTGTGACCAGTCAGCCAGGAACAAGGGAGTGGCCTAACCTGACTATATGTGAAGGAGCATTAGTAGTCTGATATATTTGGAAGTATTACCAGTCTTTCACTGACTACATCAAATTTCTTTCTTTTTTTCTTTTTTCTTTCTTTTTTTTTTTTTTTGAGACAGAGTCTCACTCTGTGGCACTGGGTAGCACTCACAGCTCACAGCAACCTCATTCTCTGGGGGTTAAGTGATCCTCTTGCCTCAGCTTCCCAGTAGCTGCGACTACAGACGCCCACTATCACCCCTGGCTAGTTTTTCTATTTTTAGTAGAGACAGAGTTTTGCTCTTGGTCAGGCTGGTCTTGAACTCCTGAGCTCAAGCAATCTACCTGCTTCAGCTGCCACAGTGCTAAGATTACAGGTGTGAGCCATCATGCCTGCCTGGTTCCATCGAGTTTCTTTCTTTATCTTTTTCTTTTTTTTTTTTTTTTTGAGACAGAGTTTTATTGTCATCCTCGGTAGAGTACTGTGGCATCACAGCTTACAGCAACCTCCAACTCTTGGGCTTAAGTGATTCTCTTGCCTCAGCCTCCCAAGTAGCTGGGACTATAGGCACCTACCACAACACCTGGCTATTTTTTTGTTGCAGTTGTTTAGCTGGCCCGGGCTGAGTTCAAACCCCCTACCCTTGGTGTATGTGGCTGGCGCTGTAACCACTGTACTATGGGCGCCGAGACTCCATCAAGTTTCTTAATTTACATGGAAGAACTCCAAGACTCAGGCAAAGAGAGTGCTGTAAAGTGATAGTTTGGCCCAGGTAGCTTGGCTGGATTTTCCACGAAGCCCTATTACTATTTTGGGCTACCTACTCAGCCAGGTCCTGTGCAAAGGGCATAACGTATTATACATTTTTCTCATTTAATCCTCAGAAAGCCCTCTGAGATGGATGTTTTCAAAACCTATTTAAAAGATGAGAAAACAGAATTGGACAAGATATATAACCTGCCCAAATCTACAGAGCTACACAGTATTGGAGCTGGCATTTAAATTCAGTTAGGGTAACTGGCCTGTCTGGTATATTTTATTTTATTTTTTTGCAGTTTTTGGCCAGGGCTGGGTATGAACCTGCCACCTCCGGCATATGGGGCCAGCGCTCTACTCCTTTGAGCCAGAGGCACTACCCCGTCTGGTATATTTTAATGTCTACTAAATTCTCAGGAGAATCTCCAAAAGCCTTTATCTTTTTGTAGCTGTGTCTATACAAGCTAAGTGGAATGGAGACTTGAAGTAACTATCTGGAGATATCAGGATCCAACATGTTAATTGATTTTTTAAAAAGCACCTTTAGAAACTTTAATAAAAATTTGAAGGTGGACTCTGCATCTCTTTTTTCCCCCTTTAAATAAAAGTTTAGACCAGGCGTGGTGGCTCACGCCTGTAATCCTAGCACTCTGAGAGGCTGAGGCAGGTGAATTGCTTGAGCTCAGGAGTTTGAGACTAGGGTGAGCAAGAGTGAGACTCCCATCCCTATTAGAAATAGAGAAACTGAGGCAAGAGGATCACTGGAGCCCAAGAGCTTGAGGTTGCTGTGAGCTATAATGCCAGAGCACTCTAGTGAGGGCACCAGAGTGAGACTCTGTCTCAAAAAAAAAAATAAATAAAAGTTTAGATACCCAATTTATTTCAAACGCTTTCAAGACTGATTTACACAGAAGAATGATATTTTGGGGAAAACAAACAAACAAAAAAAAGAGTTGTGTTTGAGGAAAGATTGATTTTTCCTTCCAGGTAAGGAAAATGACCTTAGCTGTATTTTGTTTTATTTTTTATTTATTTATTTTTCTTTTTTATTGAATGGTAACTATTATATGCCCTTCTGGGGTACAGTGTAGTGTTTTCACACACAATCCGAAACACTTCCATCAAACTGATTAACATAGCCTTCATGTCATTTTCTTAGTTATTGTGTTAAAATGTTCATCTTAGCTGTATTTTAATTTGTGCCCCTACATGGACCGCAAATGTGGTGCGTGGACCATGCAAAATTTGTAAGAGGCCAAAACATCTTGCTCCTTCTGGAATCTTCGTAGTTGTCTCATTAGCAATGCCGTTTGCACTGCTTTGACCAATCTAGAAATGACCATAGCTTTTTTTGCAGCATTTGGTCCCTGTAGACACAGCCTCTGGAAGACGGTGGAAATGAGTTCTTCCAGAGCAGCTCGTGTAATCCGGGAGCAGAGAAGGCAAGGAGATAAAAATACTTTCTCTCAAAACCAAGGGAAGCGTCCCAGAGAAAATGATTTCTGACGCCTCCTCTTATCCCAGGGGCTCATCATGAAGATAATAAAAATGTATTTAGTGATGAAATAACCAAGTTGAGTAGCAAATTCCCATGGGAATGCCCATTGTCTCCGTTTTGGAAGAGGCAGCTTTTAGAAAAGTGCCACTAAAGAAAATATGCAAATTAGCGTGGACTAACCAGCCTGGCGGGCATTATTAGTGTGGGTGGCAAAGAAATTAGATTGAAGACATGGAAGAATGGGAAAAAGACCACCAGAGGCCAGCGTGACCTTGGCCTGATGGCCACTTCAGCATATGCCTCATGGTTGAGATTTTACTAAATAGAATCTTAACCGGCAAAACATCTTTGAAGATTGATAACGTATGAGCCAGAAACTCTAGAGGCAAAAATACTGACTATCTTTGTGATTGGTTATGCTGAACGTGGGATAGCATGTACTAAGAGTGTAATAGGCCAGCTACAGCTCATTAAAGCAACGGTGAAATAAAGCATATTGGGGTGAATGATGCATAGTAGGCTATTTATGAAAAATTACTTCAATAAAATTTTAATGAGCATGTAAAATGATTTTATGTATAAACATGCTATAAGATTAATGAGAGCTAATTAGACTAATATGAGAATATGAAGCTGAAGCGAGTTTTTCTTTTTAATTGCATTATTGAACAAAATGCTCTGAGTTCTATTTTTTTCCTTTTAGGTAAAGATCCATGCTTTGCATTTGCCATCCTCAGTTTATTCTCTGTGACTTGTAAGCAAATGAAAGACAAAAGAAAGTGAGTTTAGCATTAGTGTAGCATTTTACAATCTTCTGCGAGGTTTTGTATGTACCGCCATACGGGTGTGCATCAAATCTGTATCATCTCCCTCTCATTTGTATGTTTATGAAGTTATAAAGATATACACACGCACATAGAAAATAATTAAGCTAGTGATGTATGTTTGACAATGTTCTGTAACTTAATGCCAATTAGAAGGGGTTCAAACTCCCTTTCTTTCTTAATCCAGTTGTTCCCAGGCTTTTTGGTTTATGCACTTAAGGACAGAATCCATTTAAAGTGCTAGAATTTGCATACATGTTGCTTTGAATGAGACTTCTTTACAATCCTGATGGGTCTGAAAAATTATTAGTGGGGAGTTTAGAGAGGGAGATGTCATGAGATCCATTAGGATGAGGCTGTTTGGTTTCCTCCTGCAGGGGAAGGAGTTGTGCTTTACATATGGGGAGACTTAAAGGAATGTGCTCAGCTTCACTGTTTAAGGCAGCCAGATTAGCTCAGCTTATTTTAGAGAGGGTGTCTTGTGTCGCAGGCACCTTGTCTGATGCCATTGGAGGAAAGTGGCTCATAATTTTCCTGAGTTCAGCTGAATGTTAAGTGAAAGGCTGCATGCAGGATTCATATGCTTAAAAAATTTGGTCGGATTGGAATGAACAGGATTGTCACGCTCTCCATTGGATATCATGTTTGCTGTGCTTTTAAATCATGGTGATGTAACAAGGTTATAGTTCTAGTGTCAAGGAACTGGGGTCTTAGGTTGTGACCTTTGGCTGCGAATGTCTTCTCTAAAGAATGTCACAGAGGTCAGGTTGACTCTGTGACAGCAAACAAGCCTGCGACCATAAAATCCAGCTCTTTTGGTTTGCTGGGATCTCACTCCAGGATGCAGCACTTTCTGGTTACAGAGGGGAGCTTTGTATGCAGTGAACCCGCCGAGATGGAGAGATGAGAGTGCTCCAAAGCCCGAAGTGTGCACACCCATATCATTTAGATGTTGGTTTGGTGGTCTCTGAATTTACTTTAGCCCAAGAAACTTAGGAAGAAAATAAATCTTCTCCCATAACTTCAGGGAGGTAGAAATACTGAAGAAATTTTAGGAGTTACAATTGAAATGTCAAGAGCTAACACTGGATCTGAGAAAGAGGAATACCATTGAGTAAAAAACAAATTATTGCTACAATTAAATGGCAGACTGTTACTTAGCTACTCTGGCCCCCTCTTCCAAGATGGAGCCACCCTGATGACTGCATTTGCCATGGCTGAAGAAGCTCTGTGCATTCATATCTGTTTCAGGTCCTAGAGCAGTGGTTCTCAACCTTCCTAATGCCGCGACCCTTTAATACAGTTCCTCATGTTGTGGTGACCCCCAACCGTAACATTATTTTCATTGCTACTTACACGGTGGTTTTTAATATATGCATAAATTTTGTAACCATCACCTCCATCAAATTCTACAACATTTTCATCACTCCAAAAAGAAATCTGTATCCATAAGCAGTCACTGCTTGCTCTTCTCTCCCCTTAGATCCTGGCAACCCCTGATCTACTTTCTATCTCTATGTAATTGCTTATTTTTAGCAATGAAAATAATTTTATGGTTGGGGGTCACCATAACATGAGGAACTGTATTAAAGGGTTGTGGCATTAGGAAGGTTGAGAACCACTGTCCTAGAGGGAGGTACTTGGCCTCATGCAAACAGTGGCAGCTTTAGTGGTGAAAACTTCAGAAGTCAGGGCCACTGGTAGCTTTCAGATTGGATCTATGGGGCACCAGGGTTCTCTTGGATTAGGAGTGAAAACTGGTTTGGGGTTCTCTGATTCAGCATAATTCTCTTGATCTTTATCTACTGTTCCGTGGTAAGTATATACCATGATTTCTTAATCATTCATCCATTGAAGAATACCGGGGTTGATTCCAGTACGAATGAAGCTGCTATGAACATTCATAAACAGGCTTTTGTGGAATGGTAAGTGTTCATTTCTCTAGGATACATGCTCAAGAATGTACTTCCAGGTCGTTCAGTAATTGCAAGTTAATTTTATAAGAAACTGTCAAATTATTTTCCAGAGGGACTACGTAATATTTCTCAGTTTTACCAACCATGTATGAATGATCTGGTTTCTTCTTATACTTGCCAGAACTTGATGTTATCACTTTTTTTTTGTAATTTTTTTTATTAAATGATAGCTGTATACATTAATGCAAACATGGGGTACAGTGTAGTGTTTTCACACACATTTTGAAATACTTTCATCAAGCTGGTTCACATAAATTTTATGTCATTTGCATAGTCAT
>CAUYTI010158731.1:0-10899 GCA_963575145.1 Galago senegalensis | reverse complement strand
CTGCAACCAAAAAATAGCCGGGCGTTGTGGCAGGCGCCTGTGGTCCCAGCTACTTGGGAGGCGGAGGCAAGAGACTTGCTTGAGCCCAGGAGTTGGAGGTTGCTGTGAGCTGTGATGCCACAGCACTCTACCCAGGGGGACAGCTTGAGGCTCTGTCTCAAAAAAAAAAAAAGAAAAGTTTGGTAGTCCCTTAAAACATTAAATATAGAATTACCCTAGGGCCCAGAAATTCCACTCCTACCCAAAATAAGTAAAATACCCAAAATAAGTAAACATAGGTGTTTAAACAAAACTTGAACACAAATGTTCATAGCAGCTCTACTCATTATAACCAAAACATAGGAACAATCCAAATCAACTGACGAAAAAAATCAACAAAAGAGGATATATTCATAAGAAGGAGTATTATTCAGCAAAACAGAGAAATGGCTGATACATGAAACAACGTGGATGAACCTTGAAAACACCATGCTGGGTGAAAGCTAGATACAAGAAGTCACATATTATATGTGTCCATTTACAGAAAATATCCAGAACAAGCAAATCCATAGAGATAGAAAGCAGATTAGTGATAGTCAGGGGGCAGGAATAGGGAGTGATTATTTAATAGGTATGGAATTTCCTTTACAGATGACAAAATGTTCTGGAAATAGATAGTGGTGATGGTACCACAACACTGTGAATGTACTAAATGCCAGTGAACTTTTTTTTGAGACAGAGCCTCACTGTCACCCTGGGTGGAATGCCATGGTATCATCATAGCTCACAGCAACCTCAAACTCCTGGGCTCAAGAGCTCCTCTTACCTCAGCCTCCCCAGTAGCTGGGACTACAGGTGTATACCACCACACCTAGTTGGTTTTTCTATTTTTAGTAGAGATGGAGTCTTACTCTTGTTCAGGCTGGTCTCAAAACTCCTGAACTCAAGCAATCTACTTATCTTGGCCTCCCAGAGTGCTAGAATTATAGGCATGAACCACCATGTCCAACTTGAACTTAACCTTTTTAAATGGTGAATTTTATGTTACATTTAATCTCAAAAAAAAAATAAATAACAAAAAATTAAGGGCAAAAAAAAGGGATTTTCTTTTATGTGAATTTTACCTGAATTTTAAAAAATACCGTGGCAGGCTTAGCATCTGTAACACAATGATTATGGCACCAGCCATATACACTGACGGTGGAGGGTTCAAACCCGGTCCAGGCCAGCTAAACAACAATGAAATCTGTAACAAAAAACAGCCAAGCATTGTGGTGGGCACCTGTTGTCCCAAGCTATTTGGGAAGTTGAGGCAAGAGAATTGTTTAAGCCCAAGAGTTTGAGATTGCTGTGAGCTATGACACCATGGTACTCTACCAAGGGTGACAAAGTGAGACTCTGTCTCAAAAAAAAAAAAAAATACTATGGCAAAAATTAATTATTAGTGGCTTAGCACCTGTAGCTCAGTGGTTAGGGCACCAGCCACATGCACCAGGGCTAGTGGGTTTGAACCTGGCCAGGGCCTGCTAAAACAACAATGACAACAACAACAACAAAAAATAGCCAGGCGTTGTGGCAGGCACCTGTTGTCCCAGCTGATTGGGAGACTGAGGCAAGAGAATCACTTAAGCCCAGGAGTTTAAGGTTGCTGTGAGCTGTGATGCCACCCCAGGAGTTTGAGGTTGCCGTGAGCTGTGATGCCACAACACCCTACTGAAGGTGAGATAGTGAGACTCTGTCTCAAAAAAAAAAAAAATTAATTATTAGTAATTTACTAAAGCGAAAGAGCAAAGGAGAATCTACTACAATATAATCCTATCTTCTGTGTACAAATATAGAAAGTTAAAGTAAAAATGTTTACACGTATATTCTATTTATGGAAATCAAATTTCCACATTTTGGTCTGTGCTATGTCTATATGTGTAAATAAGAGAAAGTAGTCGGA
Source organism: Galago senegalensis (assembly GCA_963575145.1). Lineage (NCBI taxonomy): Eukaryota > Metazoa > Chordata > Mammalia > Primates > Galagidae > Galago > Galago senegalensis. The sequence continues at coordinate 8,975 of CAUYTI010158731.1, read as the reverse complement.
AAAAAAGCCACAAACCCTAACTAATGTCTACAAAGAAAACCCATTCAGGGATTACACAATCTCTGCTTAAACTGAAATTAAACTAGGTTCCAGAACCAGCAGGGCTTCATTCAAAACAGTAACTAAGAAAAGGTGGAGAAGATATGCACAATTAACAACCGACTATTTATTAAGGGGTATAGGACAGATTTCTGAATATGATACAAAATACTGAAGTATCAACTATTATGCTGGTAAATATGCTATATGTCTTTTTTTTTGAGACAGAGTCTCACTATGTCACCCTTGGTAGAGTACTGTGACTTCACAGCTCATAACAACCTCAAACTCTTCGGCTTAAGTGATTCTCTTGCCTCTGAGACTACAGGCGCCTGCCACAACACCTGGCTACTTTTTGGTTGCAGTTGTCACTGTTGTTTAGCAGGCCCAGGCCAGGTTCCAACCTGCCAGCCTCGGTGTATGTGGCCAGTGCCATAACCATTGAGTTATGGGCGCCAAGACTACGCTATATGTCTTAAAGGCCACAATGTTGGATGGCACCTGTGGCTCAAAGGGTAGGGCACCAGCCCCATATACCAAGGATGGCAGGTTCCAACCCGGCCCCAGCCAAACTGCAACAAAAAATAGCCAGGTGTTGTGGCAGGCACCTGTAGTCCCAGATACTCAGGAGGCTGAGGCAAGAGAATAGCCTAAGCCCAGGAGTTAGAGGCTACTGTGAGCTGCGACTCCACTGCACTCTACCAAGGGCAATAAAGTGAGACTCTGTCTCTAAAAAAAAAAAAAACAATGTCTTGTCTCTTGCCATAAGCTAAGTAAAACAAATAATTCCATTTACCATTTATTTGTCATAATACTTTCCACTAAAGCAGTAAAATTTTTCTATTTTAAAAACAGAGTCTGGGCTCAGCACCTATAGCTCAAGTGGCTAAGGCACCACCACATACACCTAAGGTGGTGGGTTTGAATCCAGCCCAGGCCTGCCAAACAACAATGACGGCTGCAACCAAAAAATAGCCAGGTGTTGTGGCAGGTGCCTGTGGTCCCAGCTACTTGGGAGGCTGAGGCAGGAGACTCACTTGAGCCCAGGAGTTGGAGGTTGCTGTAAGCTGTGATGCCACAGCATTCTATCCAGGGAGACAGCTTGAGGTTCTGTCTCAAAAAAAAAAAAAAACAAACAGAAAGAACGACCTTTCTATTTCTAACTAAGAATAAAATTATTATATCCATTTTTAGGGAAGATAGAAATTTCTAAGAAATGAAGTTAATTATGAATGGATTGGCTCGGCACCTGTGGCTCAAGAGGCTAAGGCGCCAGCCACATACACCTAAGGTGGTGGGTTCGAATCCCCAGCCCGGGCCCGCCAAACAACAATGATGGCTGCAACCAAAAAATAGCCAGGTGTTGTGGCAGGTGCCTGTGGTCCCAGCTACTTGGGAGGCTGAGGCAGGAGACTCGCTTGAGCCCAGGAGTTGGAGGTTGCTATGAGCATGATGCCATGGCACTCTACCCAGGGGGACAGCTTGAGGCTCCGTCTCAAAAAAAAAAAAAAATTATGAATGGATTAACAAAAAGCCTAAGAACTATTCACCAAAGGAACAAATTGACATAAGTAACAAACATATTTTTAAAAAGGAAGGAAAAGTGGAGGTATGGTGTTTTTTATTTTATTTTTCTTTTTTAATTTATTTTTCTTTTTTTTTTTTTAGAGACAGAGTCTCATTTTATTGCCCTCAGTAGAGTGCTGTGGCGTCACAGCTCACAGCAATCTCCAACTCCTGGGCTTAGGCGATTCTCTTGCCTCAGCCTCCCAAGTAGCTGCGACTACAGGCGCCGGCCACAATGCACAGCTAATTTTTATTTTATTATTTTTTTGGCCAGGGCTGGGTTTGAACCTGCCACCTCCGGCATATGGGGCCACGCCCTATCCTTTTGAGCCACAGGCGCTGCCCGATATGGTGTTTTTTAAATTACATTATTTATACTATCAGATAGAATACTATGAGAATCCAAAAGACTGAACTGTCTAATGAGCTATCCCTAGCAAACACTCAAACATTATCCTAGAGAAATACCAATAACGGAGGATTCAAAGGTAACAAAAGGGACAAAATTAAAGGCAAGTAGAAACTATAATTATCTCCGTCACAAACCAAAAATATGGTGAGAACCAGAAAAGGAAAGGAAGTATGGGGATAGAAGGTTAAAACTCATGTTTCTGGCAGCACCCGTAGCTCAGCGGGTAGGGCATCAGCCACATACACGAAGGCCAGGGGGTTAGAACCTAGCCGGCGCCTGCTAAAACAACCACGACAACTAAAAATAGTCAGGCATTGTGGCAGGTGCCTGGAGTCCCAGCTACTTGGGAGGCAGAGGCAAGAGACTCAATTAAGCCCAAGAGTCAGAGGTTGCTGTGAGCTGTGACACCACGGCATTCTACCAAGGGCAACAGCTTGAGACTCTGTCTCAAAAAAACAAACAAACAACAACAACAAAAAAAAACCTCATGTTTCTATTTCTTTTTTTGAGACAGAGCCTCACTTTATCACCCTGGGTAGAGTGCCATGGCATCACAGCTAACAGCAACTTCCAACTCCTCAGCTCAAGAAAGTCTCCTGCCTCCACCTCCCAAGTAGCTGGGACTACAGGCACTGCCACAACCTCGGCTATTTTTTGATTGCAGCCATCATTGCTGTTTGGCAGGCCCAGGTTGTATTCGAACCTGCCAGCTCAAGTGTATGTGGCTGGCACCTTAGCCACCTGAGCCACAGGTGCCAAGCGTCATGTTTCTATTCCATTTCTCTAAAAATTTTGTACAAAATGCTAAATCTGTTCTTCTTCCTTAAGAAGGTGGTTTGGTAGAAAATAAGATTAGTAAGATGTTTTCATTTATGTAACATAGAAAACTAGAGAGGGTACTTGAAAGATGTTGAGAGACCCTGACTTCCAAGAAAGAGTTGAAGTTTATCAAACATGACTAAAGAGCAAATACAAAGAGGTTAGATATATCCTACAACTACAAATAACTGAGAAGACCAGAAGTCATGTGGCATGGATCTAAGGACTTATAGAAACATAGAAGGGCTCAGTGCCTGTAGCTCAACCGGCTAAGGCACCAGCCACGTACACCTAAGGTGGTGGGTTCGAATCCCCAGCCCAGACCCGCCAAACAACAATGACGGCTGCAACCAGAAACTAGCCGGGCATTGTGGCGGGCGCCTGTGGTCCCAGCTACTTGGGAGGCGGAGGCAAGAGACTCGCTTGAGCCCAGGAGTTGGAGGTTGCTGTGAGCTGTAATGCCACGGCACTCTAGCCAGGGGGACAGCTTGAGGCTCTGTCTCAAAAAAAAAAAATAAATAAATAATTATTTCTCCCCTGGGGATCCCAGCGCCCCATCTCTGTGGTTAGAATTGAAGTAATTTGGATTTGTCTGTTGGTAGGAGGAGGAGGAAGAGCAGCCTCAGCCAGCGCAGCCTCCCACCCTGCCTGTGGAGGAGAAGAAGAAGATTCCAGATCCAGATAGTGATGACGTCTCTGAAGTGGACGCACGGCATATCATTGAGTAAGGGTTTCCAACATGCCCTCTTCTGCCATGCTCCTGTGAGGAGGCCCTGGGAGAGTGGCCAGAAGCCTGGCCTGTGCCTAGATGGCATTCACCACTATCTGGCCAACAGCCACTGTGGGATCACACACAAACTAATTTTATTTGCTTCACATTTCATTTACTTTTATAGGCATTTAATATAGGCAGTGCACTCCCATAGCTCGTCAAATACTTACAAGGTACCTTGAGTGGAAGATGAAAAGAACTTTCCATGCCTTTCTCCTTGTGCCCCAGCTCCCCCCTCTCTGTCTTGTTTCTCCTTGGAGGAAACTCTCCAGCATCATGTGTCATCTTCCAGAGATATTCTCTAACAAGCAAAACATATTTTTTTCTTGTTTGCACGCATACATCTGGGGCATACTGTTGTGTATCTTACGTTTCCTTTTTTTCTTATTTTTGAGACAGAGTCCTACTCTGTCACCCTGGGTAGAGTGATGTAGTGTCATGGCACACAACAACCTCAAACTTTTGGGCCCACGAGATCCTCTTGACTCAGTCTCCCAAGAAGCTGGGACCGTAGATGCCTGCCACCATGCCTGGCTATTTTTTCTATTTTTAGTAGAGATGTGGTCTTGCTCTTATTTAGGCTGGTCTCAGATTCCTGAGCTCAAGCAGTCAAACTGCCTCAGCATCCCAGAGTGCTAGGATTACAGGCATGAGCCACTGTACCTGGCCCATCTTGCTATTTTCATTGAACCGTCTCTTAGAGGCGATCTGATCCTGTGTCCATACACAGAGAACATCCTCACTGTGCCCCACAACTGGCAGCATTGTCTTGGCTTTACACTTTATGTTCTCCTTTACATATAGCCTGTCCCTTAATGGGCACTTAGGTTATTTCTCATCTTGATCTTATAAATCCATTACGATTAACCCACAAATTGCACCATTGCTAGTGGTAAGGAATTAAAGGGTATTGTTTGAAAGATAGAGAGGACTGAAGGTTTTACATGCCCTTTAGATACATAAGCAGCCAAAAATAGGATGTGTTGAAATCAATAGAATAAATACACAGGGGGGAAAGCCCCACTAAGCTAAGGAAACACAGAGCCTACTGTGAATGGTTTATGATAACATACAAAAAGCAGCTGGACACAGTGACTCACCTTTGTGGAAGGTTGAGGCAAGGAGGATTGCTTGAGGACAGGAATTAGACACCAGCCTACGCAGCATAGCAAGACCCCATCACTACAAAAAACTTTAGAAATTACTTAGGCAATATGTGCACCTGGAGTCTCATTTACTCGGGAGTCAGAGGTACATTTAAGGCCACCAGTTCAGTATTGTAATGAGCTCTGATGACACCACTGTACTCTAGCCTGAGTAACAGAGGGAGACTCTGTCTCTCTCTTTTTTTTTGTAGAGACAGAATCTCACTTTATCGCCCTTAGTAGAGTGCTGTGGTGTCATACAGCTCACAGCAACCTCCAACTCCTGGGCTTAGACGATTCTCTTGCCTCAGCCTCCCGAATAGCTGGGACTACAGGCGCCCGCCATAACGCCTGGCTGTTTTTTTGTTGTAGTTTGGCTGGGGCTGGGTTTGAACCTGCCACCCTCAGTATATGGGGCTGGCACCCTACCCACTGAGCCACAGGTGCCCCTGAGACTCTGGGTCTCTTTAAACAAACAGAAAGCAAACGTAAGATGAAATGAAAGAAATTAGATCATACATACTGAAGTCTCTTTTTAAAGGAAAGTTAGCAGTAGATCACAAGTCACTAAAGCATAAGTGATGGTGGTTTTGTGTGAAAGTGCATTTATTCTCATTTTAGGCTTATGAACTCTTAGTAGAAAGGGTGGGTCATTTCAGCCTCTGGCTAGAAGCAATTATTTCTTTATATGCTGTGACAAATGACAGCATTCCTGTTGTGTGGCCTTAGACTATCTGGCTGCCCTTCTGGGGATGTTAAAGCTCTGGCCACAGGTCACTAGGTAGAAAGGGTTTCTCCATAGATCTTGTGTCAGGAGCATGGTGTCGCAAACAGGAATGTGTGTCCTTACCTGGTGCTTCCATCTTACTCTCAGGAATGCTAAGCAAGATGTTGATGATGAGTATGGTGTGTCCCAGGCCCTTGCGCGTGGCCTTCAGTCATACTACGCTGTGGCCCATGCTGTCACTGAGAGAGTAGACAAGCAGTCGGCGCTTATGGTCAACGGTGTTCTTAAACAGTACCAGGTGAGGCAGGGGGAGGCAGGGAGGCCAGTGCCGCATGGAAGCTTTGATGGAGTTGTTCCCGGGTTTGTGGGGTAATGGGAAGCAGTGAACTTAGGCAAACCTGAGTTCACATTCTACTCTTTGTCTTTGGACAACTTGCTCTTCACCTCTGAGCCTCAATTTCCTCATCTTTAAAGTAGAGACATGATCTGGTAGGTTCATTGCCAGAGGAGTGAAGTTATAGTTGCGCACTGTGAGACAGGGAGGTTGGAAACTGGTGGCAGGTTTTCCATGAGAGTGAGGTGATGATGGCTTTGAAGTTCTTCACAGAGCCTGGCTTGGAAGAGTCATGAAATATAACTATTTACAAGAGAAGTTCTTTTGTTCTGTAGCCCCACATCCCAACTTCATCTATAAGTTCCCGGAAGGCAAGTGGTATAACTCTAACCAAAGAACATGATGCCTTGATTTCTACTGGGTTGCAACCCATTTCCCATCATTTCTTTTTTTTTTTTTTTTTTTTTTGGAGACAGAGTCTTATTGTGTCACCCACGGTAGAGTGTTATGGCATCACACAGCTCACAGCACCTTAAACTCCTGGGCTTAAGTGAGTCTCCTGCTTCAGCCTCCCATGTAGCTGGGACTATAGGCGCCCACCACAATGCATGGCTATTTCCTGTTGCAGTTGTCATTGTTGTTTAGCAGGCTCGGGCCAGGTTTGAACCTGCCACCCTTGGTGCATGTGGCTGGTGCCGTAACCACTGTGCTACAAGTGGCAGGCCTTCCCTTCCTTTCTTAATTGAACTCTCAAAGCTTCTATGTCAATATCAGTTTCTAAATACGCAAATTCTATGGCCAGTAGAACCTCCTTAAGGTTAGTATAATGAAAAGAATTAGAACTTGGCCATTATTTCCTTAGTCTTTTATGAAAATTTCCAAATTTTCCATTATAACATTGCATTCAATTTGAAAGCTGTCTTCTCTTTACTGCCTATATATCAAAAAGCTCCCAACCTTTGGAAAGCCCTCCCTTAATCGTGATGGCAGTGGGTTGATCACTAGCCCTAATGGTCTCCCAAACCCAAGTGTCTCATGGTATGAACAGGTTTCTCCAGGTGTGTAGGTTTGTGTCTGGCAATGACAGGAAGCCACAAAGTCAACATTGCAGTGAGCTGTGATGACACCACTGCACTCTAGCCTGGACAACAGAGGGAGAAAAAACAAACAGAAAGCAAACATAATAACAAATATTATTAAAACAAAATAACAAAAATTAACTGTTCAAATACACACAATGAAATTTTATATACGGACATAATCACAGCTGCTCTGTGATTTCTCAGACACTATTGCTATGGATGAAGCTACATCAAAAAGGATCAGGTTGGTTCAGAGCCACATACTCAGTAACCGTGGCCTCCTGTGGGATATGGCTTAGGCACAACTTGTGCATAACGGTGACTAAGTCTCTGAAGCATGAGGAATGCTCTGGAGTCCAGCCTGGGCTTCAGTACTGGCATGGCTGCTTGTGTCTTTGCAGATCAAAGGCTTGGAGTGGCTGGTGTCCCTGTACAACAACAACCTAAATGGAATCCTGGCAGACGAGATGGGCCTGGGCAAGACTATCCAGACCATTGCACTCATCACATACCTCATGGAGCACAAGCGCATCAACGGGCCTTTCCTTATCATCGTACCTCTCTCGTGAGTGCGCACACCTCCAGGGGTAGGGGTTTCCTGTAGGAAGGCCCTGCTGCCTGACTCTAGCAGTGCTGCAGACGTCTTTATTTTAATTTGCAGTTTAGTACTATGTTTTAGTAGCTTAAACAAATGGTTCCCAACCTTTTTGGCACCAGGGACTGTTTTCATGGAAGAATTTTTTCACAAACCAGAGTAGGGGGACTGGGGATGGTTTCAGGATGATTCAGACACATACATCTACGCTGTAGATCATGAGATTCTCATAAGGAGTGCACAACCTCGACCTCTCATGTGTTCACTTTACAGTAGGGTTTTTTTTTGTTTGTTTGTTTGTTTTTGAGACAGAGCCTCAAGCTGTCCCCCTGGGTAGAGTGCCGTGGCATTACAGCTCACAGCAACCTCCAACTCCTGGGCTCAAGCGAGTCTCCTGCCTCCGCCTCCCAAGTACCTGGGACCACAGGTGCCTGCCACAACGCCTGGCTATTTTTTGGTTGCAGCCCTCGTTGTTTGGCGGGCCTGGGCTGGGGATTTGGACCTGCCACCTTAGGTGTATGTGGCTGGCACCTTAGCCAGTTGAGCTATAGGTGCTGAGCCTTTACAGTAGGGTTTGCGTCCCTATGGGGATCTAATGCCCTGCTCATCTGACAGCAGAAGGAGCTCAGTGATTTGAGCCATGAGGATTGGCTGTAAATACAGATGAGGCTTTGCTTGCTCACCTGCTACTCATTAGGCCATGGGCTGATATCAGTGGTTGGGGACCTCAGGCTTAAACAATACAAGTTTATTTTCCTGGAGGTTAGAAGTCTGAGATCAAGGTGTGGGCAGAGCTCTGGGGCTTCTTGCATTGGTTTGCAAATGGCTGTCTCCTGCCTGTGTCCTCACATGGGATGTCCCTCTATGTGTTTCTGTATCAGATTGGATTAGGGCCTGTTTGAATGGCCTCGTTTTAACTTCATTACCTCTGTAAGGGCCTTGTCTCCAAATATAGTCAATTTCTGAGATAGTGGGTGTTAGGAAGGCAACTTGGGCTTGGGCAGACTGGAAAGGAGCACACAACTTGGCCTGTTGGTCTGCATGTGACTTCAGCATAAGGTGTTACGGATGGTTGGGTTTTTTTGTTTGTTTGTTTTTTGGCTGGGGCTCGGTTTGAACCTGCCACTTCCGGCATATGCCTTACTTCTTTGAGCCACAGGCGCCACCCGGTTGTTTGTTTGTTTGTTTTTTCAGTGACAGAGTCTTACTCTGTTGCCTGGGGTAGAGTGCTGTGGCATCATCACAGCTCATAGCAACCTCAAACTCTTGGGCTCAAGTGATCCTCTGGTCCCAGCCTCCCGGGTAGTTGGGACTACAGGTGCCCACAACACTTGGCTAAGCAGTTTTTTTTTTTTTTTTGAGACAGAGCTTCAAGCTGTCCCCCTGGGTAGAGTGCCGTGGCATTACAGCTCACAGCAACCTCCAACTCCTGGGCTCTAGCGAGTCTCTTGCCTCCGCCTCCCAAGTAGCTGGGATTACAGGCG
>CAUYTI010158730.1:0-10762 GCA_963575145.1 Galago senegalensis | reverse complement strand
TATGTGGCTGGCGCCTTAGCCACTTGAGCCACAGGCGCCGAGCCAAGTCAATCATACAATAGTTTTTATTAAGTGTTATCGAAAAAGTTCTCTCTTCTCTCCTGACACTTACGCTTTTCTCCCTTCCCAACCTAAACCTCTCAGCACAAAGATACCGTTATTCTAAGGATTCCTTCTACCTCTTGTAGGCTACAGAACTTTGTCGTCATTACAATACCATTTAATGCCTTTATTAAGCTTTAGACATACAAAGGGATTTATATTTATTATTCCATACACACTAGAACTCTGTGAAGTAGATATAATTCTACCCATTTTACATATCAGAGTACATGACTAATAGAACTTGTTTGGACTCTAGGTAGATGCTCCTTCTACTTGGTAGAACTTACCAAAATAAACCTTTCAAAAATATTAGAGAGGAATTTAAAAACCTAAATTTCTGATTATAAAGTATCATATATTATGAAAAATAAATTTTAATTCAGAAAAATAAATAAAATAAAAATCAACCATATATTTTGGTGTACCCCTTTTTATTTTCTACATGGATAGATAATTGAGAAATACACACATACAGATAAGTGCTTTCTATATATTTATATGTTATAATTGAATTGATATTATGTATACAGTTCTAGTCTTCTGTCATTTAAGGTATCAAGAGCTTTTTTCTCCATTGTAATAAAAATCCTTTCACAAGTATAATTTAATGAAATCATATATATGTATTACATATTTTTTTGAGAAACAGAACTATAAGAATGATCCTATTCCCAATTGCATCAGCTCTATTATTAACAAGGGTTAAGCTTGGGAAATCAATCACTTTTCTGAGCCCATTTCCTCAGTTGTGAAATGCAAGACAGTTTTAAGGTCCCTAACCTTTCATGAGTCAGTAAGGGCTAATATACTTTGAATGAAGATAATCTAGAGAGACTGAGTACTTTTCCTTTTACTGGCAAGAGGTTCTGGAAAAGTACTGGGTTTCCAGAGCTCTGCTGCAACTGAAAGGATTCCTGGGGACAGGTTCAGGCAGTGTGATCTCTTAAGGAACAGCTGCCAAAAATAGCTCTCCAGAATCTGATGTTCACTGTCTTCCTAGCTAACAAGATAGGTACTTCCTCACTTTTCAGAGAGATAGAGGAAATAATACTTGCCTCTAATATGACTATGTTATTTCAGAAAGTACATGTTAAAATATTTTTGTTTATTTTATTTCTTGTTCATCTATTCCACAAATATATATTAATCAACAAAGTGCCAGACCCTGTGCTGGGTATTTGACATATCTGACACCATACTTTCCATCTTAGAGCTTAGATTCTACTGAGGAAGACAGGTATGAACTAGAAATTGCTTCCTTACATAACTAATTACTCTTATGTAGGAGATATTAAAAATGCCAGGAAAGTGTATACACTTAAGAGAGGAGAGTCTGGGAATACTATTTCTAAAAATGAGATGCTATGAAAATGGAAGAATTTATACACTGGGAAGAATATGAAAAATATTGTGTTTTATCTTCTATTTCCTTTTTTGTACTACTTTTCTTTTCTTTTCTTTTCTTTTTTTTTTTTTGAGACAAGAGACTCACTATGTCTCCCTCAGTAGAGTACCATGGGGTCATAGCTCACAGCAACCTCAAACTCTTGGGCTTAAAGTGATCCTCTTGCCTCAGCCTCCCAAGTAGCTGGGACTACAGGTGCCTGCCACAATGCCCAGCTATTTTTTGGTTGCAGTTGTTATTGGTGTTTAGAAGTCCTGGGCTAGGCTTGAACTCACCACCTTCAGTGTATATGGCTGGCGCCCTACTCACTGAGCTACGGGTGCCAAGCCTGTACTACTTTTCAAGCTATGACAATGTATTATAATATTCCTAGAAATATAAACTGTTAAAATTTATTGTTTATTATGTCTCAAGTATATTATTTCTTTTAATCTACACAACAGAAAATTGAGGCTCTGATTGAGTGACTTTGTGAAAGTCACAAATTAATGGGTTGTAGAACTCAGTTGGATATACAGTCTGAGTCCAGAGCCTACGGTTTAAAAAGTTAGGAAAATAATAATACCAGGTAACCCTTATAGAAGGCTCACTGTGAATCACACACAAATTAACTCATTTAATTCCCATAAGAACCTTTGGAAGTAGATATCATTATCTATCATTTCCATTTTACACAAAGAAGATGAGCTACAGAGAAACTAAGATCAAGTATATTGGTGGCCAAGATTATACAAGTGATAGCCAAGACACTTCCAGTATACCCCACTATTTTATACTACCCTGCGTTAAAGCCATCTGTTGTACTTTTGTTGTTTACATATATCATTTTTCATAGTTGCACTTACAATGTTTCTACAACTGTAATATTCTGTTTCTTTGTATCCATCATTATGGCATAAATATTCCTCTCCCTGGAGGTGCCTGTGACTCAAAGCAGTAGGGCGCCGGCCCCATGTGCCAGAGGTGGCGGGTTCAAACCCAGCCCTGGCCAAAAACTGCGGGGGAAAAAAACCCCTCTAAATATATTTTTCTTTTTTCCTTCCCTCCCCCCCATCCTTAGTTGTTGTTGGTAGCAATGGTATGTTTTTGTTGGTTTTATCTCAGGCACAGAGGATTGAGTTAATCAGCTTCATCAGTTGATAGTCAATGGTGTACTATCATCGTGGGCTATGACAGGCTTCCCCGACCCCATCCTAATCCCCGTTCCCATCCTCTCCCCCTTCAGGCAGCCATTCCAATATTGGTATGTTTTTAAATGTTTGTATTCTTGTAAAATACTCAGTGTTAGTTTGTGTGTGTGCTTTTCTTTTATTAAGATGTAATTCACATACCGTACGTCTTGCTTGAGGCCAAGAATTCAAGATCAACCTGGGGAACATAACAACACTCTGTCTGTAAAAATAATAAACATTTAAAAAACAAATATATAGAAAACTGGTAACAGTGCCCCTTAGTCACTGGTAGCTACGGAATAGAATTAAGAGAGAGACTGTAGCTTTTTGACCTTTTGAATTTTGTACAATTAATATGTATTTCCTATTCAAAAATAATTAACATTTAATTTTTAAATACACATTCTTATATTTCAAAATAGCAAGGCAAGAATAATTCAAATGTTTCTAGCACAGAGAAAAAATATTTAAGGCGATGGATATCCCAATGACACTGATTTGATATTGATGTGTTAAATTGTCATATATATCCTGAAGCTATGTATACCTAACATTAGTTAAATAAGTGAATAAATAAATAAAATGCACATTCCTATCTCCATGTCCATTCCATGTTTCTGGCATAGAACTCAAGAATCTGCATTTCAATAAGCATCTTGTGTGATTTCAATACAGCTGATGTTGGCTCATTCTTTGAGAAACAATGATATAAAATAGTGGTTCTTATTTTTGGTTCTTATTTTGGGGAGGCATTCCACATACCCATGAGATTCTGATCAAAGCTATGGCCATTTTCCTTAGAAAACTGTATTCAGCTCAAGGACATAGCAATGTGCATACAATTGCAAGAGGTTCATGGAAATCCCAGGGCATCATGTTTTTACCTTTCCACATTAGGGACCCCTGACATAGAAGTTTTGTTCATTACAAGGAGTTTTGTGGGGGTTTGGGGTTTTTTTTTGAAAGAGAGGTTCAGAGAATTATGAATATTTTAAGAGAGAAAGAGTGTGTATAAGAAAAGAACAGAGGTGAAATCTTCTTTTGATGGAGGGGTTCCTTCTCCATTTCTAGAACCAGTGCCTAAGTAATAAAGGAGCAGAAGAAAAGTCCCTCAGCAATTCTCTTCTAACTACATCCTGTCCACAACTACATTAATAAAATTTTCAGATGACCCTAAAAGGAGACAAGTTGCATAAACACCAGGAAAGCCAAAGAAATTATATAAAACATTAACAATATGGCAAAGAGAATGACACTCAACTTGGACAAACTCCAAGTAGAGGCATCTAGGGAAAAGTAATTGGAAAGAAAAATTTTCATGGGGAGGGCAACACCTGGAAAATAGTAATAGCTGTAAGAGGCCCAAGGGTGATGCTAAACAGCAAATTAGATACGTGTCTGCTGTATAATATTGTGAGAAAAATAGGACGCTGGCCTCTTGTCATAAAGCAAGGAGATAATGGCTCTTTCTGTTTGGCCTTAGTGAAATAGCACCTGGGATGCTGTTTTTAGTTTTGGACACTTCATTTACAGAAAATTGTTGATTATCATTTGGGAATTTAGAGGCAAGAAAAAAGAACAATTAAAAGTGTTTATTTGATACAACTCAACCATTCAACAGCACTGGCACAAAGGGAAAATAAATAATGAAACTCTGTACTTAGACTGTGTTGCTGAGAAATCAACAAAATCAAAGAAAGATCTTTTTAATTTCAGCCTAGAACCACTGATTGTTGGAGCTGAGAGGGATTTTAAGGCTGAATTTTCATGACCTTTAAGTTCCTGGGTAGCCCTTAAATTTTGTTATCTGGATGAGTTGCTCTTTCACAGAGATCTAAAAAGGGTCTTATTCAAACAGACTTGATAATATTATTTACCTATTTAAAACCCTACAATGGATAATGTCTTGGCTATTTGAGGTTTTTTTCTGACTCCATATAAAATGAGGTACTATTTTTACCAGATCTTTAAAGTATGACTATGATGCTTTAATAGGGATTTCATTAAATTTGTATATTGCTTTGGGTAGTATAGACATTTTAACAATGTTGATTCTTCCCAGCCATGAGCATGGCATGTTTTTCCATTTGTTAACATCTTCAGTTATTTCTTTTCTTAGAGTTTCATAGTTCTCTTTATAGTGATCTTTCACATCTTTTGTTAGGTAAATTTCCAAATATTTCATCTTCTTTGGCAAAACTACAGATGTTGGTGTGGATGTGGAGAGAAGGAAACAGTTCTGCACTGCTGGTGGGAATGCAAACTATTATGTTCCTTTTGGAAAGAAGTTTGGAGAAAACTTACAGAACTAAAAGTAGCCCTGCCACTTGATCTTGCAATTCCTCTACTAGGTATATATCTGGATGACCAAAAATCATTTTACAACAAAGATATTTACACCAGAATGTTTACTGTAGACCAATTCATAATAGCCAAGTCATGGAAGAAGCCCAAATGCCCATCGACCCATAAATGGATTAACAAATTGTGGTATATGTATAACATGGAATATTATGCAGCCATAAAGAAGATGGAAACTTTACCTCTTTTATGTTTACATGGATGGAGCTGGAACATATTCTTCTTAACAAAGTATCTCAAGAATGGAAGAAAAAGTATACAGTGTTCTCAGTACTATTAAGAAACCATCATATAATCACCCACACTTTCATACAAATGATAAAACACAACTATAGCCCAGAATGAAAGAGGAAAGAGGAGGGTAAGGGAAGGGGGTAGGACGGGTTGAGTGAGGATTATTGATGGGACCTCATCTATTATGCATAATGCAAATGTACATGTCAAATCTAGTACTAGTAGAGTATCAATGTCGTGACATAACAAATAACTAAGTGAGGTGATAAAATTTCTTTTTCTTTTTTTTTTTTTTTTGCAGTTTTTGGCTGGGGCCGGTTTTGAACCAGCCACCTCTGGTATATATAGGCTAGCACCCTACTCCTTGAGCCACAGGCGCTGCCCTTGATGTAAACATTCTAAATTGTATATAAAATTAGCACATTGTATCCCATAAATACATTAATGTACACAGTTATGATTTAATTTAAAGAATTAAAAAAAATAAAACCCTACAATGGCATTTAGAATAAATCTAGTTTCTTAACAGGGTGCACAAGTTCCTGTTGAATATGGCCTTTGCTTAAACCTTGGTTTTAGTTGCTACTACTCTCCCCTGAGCTCACCAATCTTCAGCTACATTGCCTCCTCCCTATTTCTAGAACTTCCCAAACTCTTTCCAACCTTATGGTGTTTTCATTTGCTGTTTATTCCTGCAGCTCCTTGCATTGTTATTTCTTTCTCATTTTTCTTTCTTCCAGAAAGAAAGCCTCCATCTCCACTCCTCATTCTGTTTATAACTTTATCACAGTCTGTAATTATCTTTATTTACTTGTTTGTTTATTATTTTTCCCACAGTTAAGATGAAAAGTCCGAGAGAGCAAGGCCCTTTTCTATCTCATTCATTCCTATGTTCCAAGTGCCTAATTTTTACTAATAGCCAACACTTTGAATTCTTGCAATATTCCTGACTCTTTTCAGTGTTGTACATGTATCAACTCTTTGAATCCTTATAGCAACCCTATGAGATGGGACCATTATTATCTACACCTTACATGTGGGGAAACTGAAGTACAGAGAGGCCTTAGCTTGATCTGACTAAGGTTGTACATAAAGTAAGTTGTTGAGCTAAGATTTGCATCTCATTAGTATGACTTGCCCAGGGTCTGGAAAGCAGGTAATGGATTAATTACTTGATAATTATGCACTATTATCTTTCCCCCTATGAGAAATTTTAGTAAAGAAGAATTTGCCTCCATTTGAGAATGGGTGATCTTGAGTCATTCCTTTTGGGGATAATGAGGAAAAGAGATAATTTAGAGAGGAGATCAGGAACAAAAACAGGAGGTAAAACATGGTGGAACAAGATCTGAGCTTTCTCTGATACAGTCTTGGGAGAGCCATGGGAAGCTAGAAGGAAATAAAACAAGGACTTATTTTCTGGAAACAAGGGAATTGGGCTAATGTAGGAGGAGCTGAGGGCATGTATCTTGACACGAACTTATTTATCATGGGCTGAAACAATATCTATAACCCTGTATTTGGTGAGAGAATTAAGAAATACCTATTTACCTAGGCAAAACAGACTGACTAAAGTGTGCTCAAGTCTTTTCTGTATTGCATATCCAACTGACTTTGTCTCTGTGGAATCTGTGGGATCATGGATATAGGAGTCTACCACAACCCTGTGTTATAAAAATTAGAAAGAAATATTTAGATGCAGGAGCCAATAGGGGCAGCATTTTAGTTTGCAGATTATCTGCAACCAAGAAAAACAAATTTCCAAGCATCCAAATGTTTTCAGCAAATAAGGGATGCTAAATTGAAATTATTTGGACATACTGCTATTATTCACGTAGTTGAACGCTAACATTAACTGCCTTCATTGTTTTCTTTTTTCTTAGCAGGAATAAAAACATATATATGTAGGGTAGTTCACTGGTTCACTCATGGTGGCCTTGGTTCCTTCAAGCCTATTTTCCCTGACTCTAGTCTTGTTTCTCTCCTTTATTCTTCACAATGCAGAAAGTAGTCTATTATAAAACATAAATCTGATTATATCAATCTCCTGCTTAAGGCCTTCTTCTCCTGACATATATTTTTTCCATTATATTATAGTCGCCAGTTTATCTACCTCCTTGGCAAGAATTTGGATCCTATGATTTCAGGAACTGTGATCATTTTATGAAAGCTTTATTTCCAGCATCCACCACAGAGTAAACACTGGGAATGTATTATTATTATTATTATTGTTTTGTATCAACAAGCAGAAGATTTAAATTTCCGGAATAGGCTATTGTACTCTGGGAATTTTTCAAAACAACACTGGGGGTTGGGAAGGGAATACTGTAGTTTGCGATTGTGGGAGCGATTAAAAGCACAACTGAGAGAGATCTCATTGGCAGTGGAGATGGTCAGGATAAAGGGAGACGAGGATCTGGGACAGGTGGGATATGGGGCTGTTTTGCTTCTAGGACTTTCCTCTCAATAGCTGTTCTTTGTGGAGAACTCCGTATTAGTATTTTGAGGGGGTAGGACTGACACACCGTCCCTAGGGGGCGCTTCCCCCCACAGCCAGGACCCCAGCGGCGCCTCCTCTCAGCCTGGGAACGTCCGCCTTCCGGAGCCTCCCAAGGCTCATGGGAAGTTCGGAAATTTTCTCACAGGTCTTCGACCTTCCAGCACGTGTTCCGCTCGTGCCCTTCCTTTCCGTGACTGGAACACCCCACAATTCCGGACTTGAGCCGACAGAGCCTGCGGAGGAACGAAGGGCGGTCTCCGGCCGGGGGGCCCCTGAGAGGAGGAAGCTCCCGCGCAAGAAGAGCCGCTGAGTCCCAGCGAGACGGCGTCGGGAGCGGCGACCCGGGGCGGCCGCGGGCTTGTGCCCTTTGACCGGGCGGAGGACGGAAAATGAGAAAACGATGACTGGTGTCAGAGGGGCGAGAAAGCTCTACTTCCAAACAAGAGGGAGCCGGAGGGGAATTATTTTCCATCACCAGCAATGGTGAAGCGACATGGGGTCGGTTGGACAGAGCAGGCTGAGGTGGCGACTCCCGACCCTGGGCTGAGGGACCTGGATTGAGTGAATGTCAGAGAGCAGCAGATGGAGGCTGAGACCGCAGGTGGCGGCTGAGACAATAGGTAAGCAGCACCCTCTTTGAGAACCTAGAGGGACTATTGGGGACAGAGTATCCGAGAAAACGTGGACTCTGCTAATTAAGGGGTTTTGGGGTATGGCTGTGTAGGCTTTAGGTTTACACTCGCCATTAGGGAAGACTGCGGAAAATACTGGTTGTGTTTGGACTTGGCAATTGCTATAACCTGGTAACTCTTATCTATGGAACAGAGGACGAGATTAGTGATAGGACTCAACTGAAAAACCTATATAAAATATTCATATAAAATCACTGTAGAAATAATTACAGCACTGGCTATGAATAGCCAAGCTTTTTTGCCTAGTCGGAGCCTAGAGAATGGGATCTGTTTCTTTTCTTGCTTGCCCACAGTTCCATTCCTTCTACTTGTCCTTCTTCCTCTCCTCACTTTTTACCTGTCCCAGGGATGCATCTGTTCTCCATCATTCCTGTCGTCCTTCCATTAACCCAGGATTTCATACACGTACTTGTTCCTTATGGGAACAAGGGTGGAAAGAAAATTATAGCTTTGCATTGCCTAACATATAAGCAAATTTTAGCATCTTCTTCAATTATGAGAGCAATCATAAACCACAGTAATATTTGCAGAAACTGTGACTGTGTCACTAATAGAAATCACAGTAGTGGTATGGTACTTGTATCTTTATCATCATAGAAATCACAGCTATCATCATTCACATTGTGGCATTTAGAGATATTTTTGCTCACTACTGTGAAATTATGAGTTATTGGATCTGCTGTCTGATCTTTTATTTCATAAATTTCCATTGAAACATATATTTAATACTATGTCATTAATTTTTAAAACTATCTTGATAACTTGTTCAATAGAATTGGTTTCCTTTGCATACTTTTCATTCATTCCCAATCTTACTATGGTGCAAAGAAGGAGAATTGGTGCTGGTATTAAGAAAGTAAATGATCTAAATCACTGGGCCACAAGTCTTTTCTCAGTTTAGGTGGTTTCTTTCAACAAAGTTGTGTTTTTTTTTTTTTTTTGTCTGACTGAGTTGCTTGAAAAGCCTTGTCTTCAAGCTCTGAAATTCTTTCTTTGCTTATTTCAGTCTATTGTGAAAGCTTTCAGCTGGGCCAGGCAGGGTGGCTCTCATCTGTAATCATAGTACTTTGGGAGACTGAGACACGAAGAGTGCTTAAGCCCAGGAGATGACCCTTTCTCTACAAAAAGTGAAAAAAAAAATTAGCTAAGCATGGTGGCCTGTATCTCTAGTGCAAATTACTTGGGAGGCTGAGGCAGGAATATCACTTGCCTTAGCCCAGAAGTTTGAGGCTACAGTGAGCTAGTATGGCACCACTGCACTCTAACCTGGGTAACAGGGCAAGACTGTGTGTCTTAAAAAAACAAAGCTGAACAAAAAAATCTTTTCATCGTGTTTTATAATTCTATGAGTTTTTCATTTCTAGAAATTCTGTTTTGTTTTTTAGTATTGGTCTCGTTAGTGAAATTTTCATTTGTGTCTTTCAATTTTACTTTTATTCCTTTGGTTGGTTTTCTGCTTTCTGTTGACTCTCATTGAGCTTACTTATAAGCCATATTTTGAATTTTTTATCTGTCATTTCAAAATTGTCTTTTTGGTTGGGATCCATTGCTGGAGAACTAGTGTGATCCTTTTAGGGTGTTGAAACAGTCTGTTTTTTTCATAGGTGTTCTTATGCTGGTTCCTTCTTATTTGGAAAAGCTGTTACTTCTCAGTTTTGAATTTACTTTTTGGATGGGACTTTTAAAATATTTTGGTTTTTAATTTTACTTTTTCCTGTTTGAGGGTGTGAATATATTTTATGTTTTGTTGTTTGGTTTCAATTTGGGGTGCTTACAGGGGGCCAAGGCTCTGTGTGAGTTCTTTAATTATAGAACACCTTTATGTCTATCGATGACTTTCTCAGATGCTGATTGTATAATTGTAGAGATGCACTGGATATATGAGTAGGTGGCAGTTTTGGAATTGGAGAGGTCTCAGAAAGCTTATTTTGTTCTCCAGCACTATGCCTTCTGAAAACAAGTGTTAAATTGGGCTGTGCTTTTCAACCCCTAGGGCCAGTAGATGGCACTTACAGGTACATGTATGAGCCAGTTATAGCCAAAGCTGATGAATAGTTGTTTTAAACAAAGTTCAAACAACGTTGTTCAACACCTGAGACATCATTGTCTCAGATGATGGAATAGTAAAGTGATCCACTTCCTTATCATACCCCTGTCTTTTTTTTTTTTTTTATTGAATGTTAACTATGTACATTGATACTCTTCTGGGGTACAGTGTGGGGTTTTCACATGCATTCTGAAATACTTCCATCAAACTGGTCAACACAGCCTTCATGTCATTTTCTCAGTTATT
>CAUYTI010158728.1:0-15930 GCA_963575145.1 Galago senegalensis | reverse complement strand
CAAACAATGACAACTATAACCAAAAAATAGTCAGGCACTGTGGCAGGCATCTATAGTCCCAGCTACTTGAGAGGCTGAGGAAAGAGAATTGCTTAAGCCCAAGAGTTGGAGGTTGCTGTGAGCTATGATGCCACAGCACTTTACTGAGGGCAACATAGTGAGACTCTGTCTCAAAAAAAAAAAAATCATCATCAAAGCGTAAATCTGGGATCAGTGCCTATAGCTCAACCGGCTAAGGCGCTAGCCACGTACACCTAAGGTGATGGGTTCGAATCCCCAGCCCGGACCTGCCAAACAACAATGACGGCTGCAACCAAAAAACAGCTGGGCATTGTGGTGGGCGCCTGTGGTCCCAGCTACTTGGGAGGCGGAGGCAGGAGACTCGCTTGAGCCCAGGAGTTGGAGGTTGCTGTGAGCTGTAATGCCACAGCACTCTACCCAGGGGGACAGCTTGAGGCTCTGTCTCCAAAAAAAAAAATTATTAAAAAAAAAAAAAGAATAGTCACAACTCAATAAGAAAAAGACAAAATTAAAAATTGAGAAAAGGATTTGAATAGACTTTTCTTTTTTTTTACAGTTTTTGGCTGGGGCTGGCTTTGAACCTGCCACCTCCGGCTATGGGGCCAGTGCCTTACTCCTTTGAGCCACAGGCACCGCCCCGGAATAGACTTTTATTTATTTATTTTTGAGACAGAGTTTCACTTTGTCACCCTTGGTAGAGTGCCGTGGTGTTATAGTTCGTATCAACCTCAAACTCTTGGGCTCAAGCGATTCTCTTGCCTCAACCTCCCTATGAATAGACCTTTCTAATTTTAAAAAAGATATGCAACTAGCCAGTAAGCACCCAGAAAGACGCTAAACATCATTAGTCATTAGGCCAGAAGGCACATGAAAAGATGGCAAACATCATTAGTCCTTAAATGGAAATCAAAATTATGCCGAGCTACTACTACTTCATACCTACCAACATGCCTATGATCACAAAAATGGGAAGTGAGTATTGGTAAATATATAGAAACTGGAATCCTGGAACTTGACTAGCGGGAGTATAAAATGATACAGCTGGTGTGGGAAGCAATTTAGTAGTTCCTCAAAAAGGTAACCATAGAATTGCTATATGTTCAAGCACTCCTAGATATAAAGCCAAAATAATTAACAGGTACTTAAACAAAAAGTACATATGCTCATAGCTCCATTCGTGGAAGCCAAAATGTAGAAACAGCCCAAATATTCATCAAGAGATAAATGCATAAACAAAATGTAGTGTGTGTATACATATACTCTCTCTCTCTCTCTCTCTCTCTCTCTCTCTCTCTGATATGTTACTCAGTTATAAAAAGCAGTCAGGTTCTGCTGCAGGCTACAGTGTGGGTGAACCTCAAAACACTGCAACAAACGAAAGAAGCCAAACATTCAGGGTCTCGTATTATGATTCCATTTATACAAGCTTTCCGGAATAGGGATCCATAGAGACAGGAAGCAGGTTGTTATCACCAGAGGCTGGGAAGTTGGAGTGAAGGAGGGTGATTACTCAGTGGGTACAGGGTCTCCTTTTTAGGTAATGATAGTGTTTTGAAATGAGGTAGAGGCAGTGGTTGTTCACATTGTGAGTGTATTAAATGCCACCAAAGCGTTTACTTTAAAAATATTAATTTTATGTGAAGAAAGAAAGAAAAAAAATGGCTTCATTGGGTATATAAGTGTTTGGGCTTAAAGGAGAGGTGGGGAGGGCATTTAATGTGGGAGGCAAGTGTAAGTAGAAATAAAGACCTATTAACGTTTGAGTTTAGGACTTGTTGGGAGAGACTGGGCAGACCATGGAGGCTCTGACAAGTATTAAGTCCTAGCAGAGAGGGAATACTCTGTTTTACTAAGGAAGGTGACCTTAATCCTATAGGACAGGGGTCCTCAAACTTTTTAAACAGGGGGCCAGTTCACTGTCCCTCAGACCATTGGAGGGCCAGACAGCGGGCCCCGGGATGAGTCGGCTGCTAAGCAGGACAGGCAGCAGCGGCAAAAACACCCAGCCGGCTGGATAAATGTCCTCGGCAGGCTGCATGTGGCCCACTGGCCGTAGTTTGAGGACACCTGCCATAGGCCATGAAGAATCAGTGGCTTTTGACTCAGAACATTGTGGAAGATTATTGAAATATCAACATGTATGTTGAAGCATGGGAAGGTCTAGAACTTGGTGGTCAGTGTAGGTGCCATTGAGGCATCCAACCACCCTTGTGATGGACCCTGGAGGAAGCAAGACCAGTAATAGCTCTGCTTAGTGCTCAGGAAATGCCGAGCGCTGGTTATGTGGTCTGACTCACTTAACCTGCATAGGAACTCTATAAAATAGGAGCTCTTCTTTTCCACCCTGTGCAGATAAGGAAACGGAGGCTCAGAAACTTGCCTAAGTTTGCACAGCTACTAAAGTGGCCTTGATTTGAGCCCAAACAGATTGATTTCAGAGCCATTGCAATTTTCATTATGCAGATGAATGTAAGAGATGTGTTTTGAAGCCCGTGCCCTAACCTGTCAGACTGAGGAGGGAGAAATGGGAGGAAGGGGCCAGTGTAGCAAAGTAAAGGCATTTCCCTGGGCAGCCAAGAGCTGGTACAGCCTTGTTGGGTGGGTCTCCCAAGTAGAAACATCTGGCTGGCAGGTGGGCCCGTGGACCTGTGGGCTCACGGCTACAGGTAAGTTTCTAGAAGCCAGCAAAGGAACCTTCAGGAAAGGAAGAACCAGGAAAGCACAGTGTCTAGCCCCGTCCTTCCCACTCACTGCCCTGCTTCCCACCCTGTGGCCCCCTCCATTGTGCCCTGACTTACACCCTGTGGGACACTCCTGAATTGTCCGAGTTAGCTCGTCTCAAAACCCCACATGTCCTTGTCTCCACAAACACAGGGGCGCTCTTCTCCCCAACTGGCACTGAAGGTCAGGGAAGGCGCAGGTAGGCGCCTGATTCACCTTCATGGTTATTCTAATATTTGTAATATTTGTTTTTTTAATTTTTTTTTTTTGAGGCAGAGTCTTACTCTGTCACCCTGGGTAGAGTGCCAAGGTGTTAATACCTTATAGCACTCTCAAATTCGGGGGTTCAAACAATCTTCTTGCCTCAGCCTCCCAATGGTTCCTAATATTGGGGATGAAAAAATTAAGGTTAGTGATGTTTCTTTCCTGAGGTTCTAAGAAAGGGAAGTGGGGAGAAAGTATGCTATGGTTTTTCTTCTCTACTTCTAATTTTTGTATCATACAGCTTTGTTTCATTTAGATTTTAAAATGTTCCCTAAAAGGCTATGATGAAAAGTTATCTATTGAAATTTCCAATCCTATTCTGGAGGCCAAGGTGGGCAGATTGCCTAAGCTCAGGAGTTCGGGACCAGCCTGAGCTAGAGCAAGACCCCCGACTCTACTCAAAATAGAAACTAGCCAGGCATTGTGGCAGGTGCCTGTAGTCCCAGGAGGCTGAGGCAAGGGGATCACTTGAGCCCAATGAGTTTGATGGTTGTTATGAACTAGGATGCCACAGCACTTAACTGAGGGCTACTGAATGAGACCACCTCCCCCCCAAAAAAAAATTTTTTTAAAGCCTTGTCATTTACACACTGAAGCCCAGAGCCTCACAGTAGTGTCCCCCTTCAGCCCATCTTTCTGGCCTCAGTGTGCCTCTTCCCCTCAGGCTGGGCTCTAGCCAAACTGTTCCCCAAGTCTGTGGCCTGCCCTTTTCTGCTTGCTGGGCTTTGCCCATGCTGGCTCCTCTTCTGAAACGCCCTTGTTTGTCCTGCATTGCCAGGTGCTGCTCAGCCGTCAGCATTCAGCTGATGGGGCCTTTTATGCACTGCCTTTCCTAACCCTCACTCGCGTTCTTTGATGGAGAGACTGGGATCCCCACTTACAGATTATACGACTCTGTGTGTGTGTGATGTGTAAATGTAAGTGTGTGCTAATGGTACACCCACTTTACAGATACACAGGTAGAGTAAACAGAGGCATAGAGAGGTTAAGAATTTGCCTAACATCATACAACCAGTAAATCAAGGAGCTTATTCCAAAGCCCATAATTATGCTCAGCTACATTCCATATTAGCAGAGTTCAAATTGGTATCTGATGGAGGCATATCATTAAGCTATGCTCTGAGAAGCAAGAACCACGAGGAAGCTTTGCTAAACCTTTTTTCCCTGTCTTTCCTCTTTGGGTCCAGGTTGAAGTGAAGCCGTATGTGCTGGATGATCAGATGTGTGATGAATGCCAGGGCACACGCTGTGGTGGGAAGTTTGCCCCATTCTTCTGTGCCAACGTCACCTGTCTGCAGTATTACTGCGAATACTGCTGGGCGAGCATACATTCCCGTGCTGGGCGGGAGTTTCACAAACCGCTGGTGAAGGAGGGAGGCGACCGCCCTCGTCACGTCCCGTTCCGCTGGAGCTGAGCCCAGGGCCGACGAGCCACAAGTACTGGAGTAGATAACAAGGAGGGAAAAGAGAGGGCACTGCCTCAGGGCTTACAGTGTTCTGGAAATCTGTGCATTCGTTCTTGATTTTTAAAGAAGAAATGGGTCTTTTTATTATTATTATTTACAGTCATATTACTGAACTCAGTGTCCAGTATAATGCAGAATTGCAGAGTGAATAACGGTACTGATTTGCACTTTGATTCACACCTTTGTCTGCTTGGTACCTTAATTTTTTATAACTAATTTGTCACTCGTGGCAGTATGTAGACTGCCATTCTCATCAGCGGCCATCAGGTTGATGTCTGTGACTCTTTTGTTTGTTGTTGTGTTGTTGTTCTGATTGTGTTTGAACTGGAGCATGCACTTATTTTCAGAAACTTAGAGAGTCGCCCCTAGGACAAGACTTACCAAAGGTAATACTCGTGAGTAGGTGGCAGATGTAGCAAAAACTTTACAACAATTCAGCAATCATTAGTTGGGGTCATTTAGAGTAAGGGTAACCCTTAATGAAAATAAGCCTTTCGTTGCTCTCTATTTTGACTTGTAAGGATACCTCATAAGCTGGATCTTTATTTTTCTTTTACGTTTGATTTTTGTTTT
Source organism: Galago senegalensis (assembly GCA_963575145.1). Classification (NCBI taxonomy): domain Eukaryota; kingdom Metazoa; phylum Chordata; class Mammalia; order Primates; family Galagidae; genus Galago; species Galago senegalensis. The sequence goes on along the minus strand of CAUYTI010158728.1, from coordinate 10,885 downwards.
GCTGAGGATTTTGGTTAGATCTTTTAGTGTTATGTAAATTTATGCTGCAATAGCTTTTGCTGCTATTAAAATGGTATTATTAATACCACAATACTCTATTCAGGCTAAGGTATCAATTAAAAAAAACCCAACAACACACTTTTGTGATTTAGGGATAGAGTCAGCTGCCGAAAGGAGATGAGAATAGACTTCAGAAAGCTTCACTGGAAGGTCACTATTTCTGACTGCATGTTTACTTAATCAGGTTGCTGCATGCAATAAATTTTATATCCAATGTCTAGTATAAAACCTTCCCACAATGCACAAATTAAGAATCTATATAAGCTATAAAATACTCATTTTTTAAAAAAAATTTTTTTCATTCAAAGGATTGGTAATTGACCGGAGGAAGGCATGCCTCAATAAATGGAATGCTTCTGAATAGGAAGAGCCCATAACAGAATGACCTATATTACAACAATATAAAACCTAGGTGTAGGATATTCTTAAAGCAAATTTGTGGATGGTAGATGAAGTACTTTGCGGTGCTCTGTTATACATTGTGCAATTTATTTTATATAGTAAAAGTGATTCTGTCTAACTGTGATCAAATTTAACTGTTTAAAGCCTCTGTGTCAGACATTAACGAACTTGACAGTTCATAAATGGTATATTATTAACTAACACATGAGCTCTTAGTTACAATCTCGTAGTGCTTGCACCATTTTACATAGCTTCAGACCTTGTCCAGAAAACCAAAGAGCTCATCTTAGCTTACAAACACTAAGAATATATACAGTATATAGAGATAAGTTGTCAGATTGACAAACTAGGCACATTTTTAAGGAAGTTGTGTAATGGTGATGCTAAAGAAATGTCTGTACAAAATAAGATGGCCTGGGCAGAGTTGGTTGTCTGGGTGAGAAATTTACTACTTAATTCCCTGGATTTATCCTGTAAAGCTTGAATAGAATTAAGACCTGCTAGTACTACCATGGACATTTTTTTAGCATTCACTCTTGGGCTGCAGATAGTAATATATAAACACACACAATGATTGTGAGACTATGTAAATCTTTTTTTAATCTTCTTCCTATATTTTGGAATTCTGGGGACAATCTGACTGGATATGACACTGCAGAATAGATTTAAGTCGCTGTGTTTTATGTGCTGTGATGTCCTTGTACTGTCTTAAATTAGTGTTGCTTGTTTTTGTTTTTTCTCCCATGTTTAGTTGCAATTATTGGCTCTCAAGCTATAGTTTGTTTTCAAAAAGGAAAATAGTTTTTTACTAGATTAAAAATGCTTATTAGAATCCTCCCCTTTTGAGGTTACCTCTGGGCTTTTGGTAAGAATTGCTTTTTTCCAGCCCAGGTGTGGTTTTGTTTGTTTTTTTTTCTATGTTTGTGGGTTTTTTTCATCTGTACAAGAAATTTTGTTATGCACTACTACTTTTTGTATTCTAGACAGTTTTCAAAAGTTGGCTGAAGTTTTTTTGTTTTTAAGGAAAAAGGCATGCTTTCTGACTGACATGATCTTTTGCAATACCTCAATTTTGAAATATAGGAAAGAAAATGATATTTTCTAAGTAAGTTTATTCAGAAAAATATATATTAATTTAATTCTGCAAGAAAATGATTTAACAGATGGGTAACTTTATTTTTTTCATGCTTATTTGTGTTTTTTGAAAATGAAGACATTAGAGCTTTATAACTATAATATTAAAGATCATATCTAACCTACAGAAATCTACCTAATTATGTGAAAGAAGCAACACTTTTTGAAGAAGCACCCCTCTTTCATGTACTAAAATAACACTGAGATTTTTTAAAAAGCTGGAAGATTGTACAGCATTAAGCTAGAGTGAAGGCAAAAAACAAAATCATTGTCATGAAGAATAGGTTACAAAAAACAAACTCCATTTGGTGCTGAAAGTTGTGAATAGACGGTGGAAACTACTTTCCCTTAATTTGTATATTTATAATCAAGTGTTGATTGTGCACGACTGACCAGGATTGTGAAAGAGTTCTTCTGTTTGTATTTTTTTAAAGAGAACTTTTTTAGTTTATTAAATTATAACATGTTCCCTTTTGTTTTGTAAATAAATGTGCCCCCAAGTTGTTAATGTTATATTAAAAGAGAGGGTCCTTCAAAAGAAATTATTTTTTAAAACACAGAGGTGTTCTGACCTGCAACTTGACTGGGAAGCCCCTGGGTAACACAGGTCCTGTTGTGGCCTTTCCTTGATGTGACACTTGAACTAGTCGATTTTTTGAAGGCTATAACCTAACCTCGACTATTTGTTGTTATGTGCAATACTGTTTGTACTGTTTGTATAAAAAATAGAAAAAAAAAGAAAAGAAAAAAGGCATAAATCTTTATTGCAGATTTATTTTCATTGCAAACTTTAGACATTGTGATTCACTGAAATCATTTTTCTACTGTCAAATATGTACCTTTTCTTCATGCTGGTATTTTTTCAATAGTAATGTAGCCTTTGTACTGAGACAAATTTTCATTGTTATTTTTAGAAAGATTTTTTGCTAAGAAAAAAATTAAACATATTTACATATTTTTCATTTTATTTCGTATTTTCTTTAAGGAGTGCTTTCTCAATCATTAATAGAGTTGTTTCTGGGAGGGACTTTCATATCTGGTCAATGTCATAATATTATTTTGTATTTTTATTGGAATAAATTAATTTTATGATGCTAATTCTTTAAAAGTTTATTTTTTTCATTTCAGTTATTTTTGAAGCTAAAACCTTTGTAATATTGTTACTAAAGTGTCTAGTTTTTTGAAATGCAAAGCTTTATGTATTAACTTGCTGATGTGGTTTACAATAGTGTGATGACGACGATGAAAATGGTTGGTTATGTAAAATGATGGGAAATGTGATGGATAATTGGGTAATAAAAATGACAGAATGAGCAGAACATGCGAGATTCTGACAAGCCTTTTCCTTTATTACAGTGGTTTAGCGTAAGACTAGGGATGTCACAGTACAGTTCTCTAGGGATGTCACAGTGGATTTATACAACACCAGGTGCAGCCAAATCTGTGGCCCTGATAATGAAGTCACCCTACTGAAATACCCCCGGGTTTAAAACCTGGCCAGGTCAACGGAATGTTTCATTGCTTTCCCCCTCTAACTCTTCATTCTGTCCTGTGTGTGTACGTGTGTGAGACTCTGCCACCAACTGCTGTCCGTGTGTGAGACGATGCCTTTCTCCCAGGCTGAATCTTTGACGTGCATTTACAGTGGTGACGTCTCTGAGCCGAGGGAAGATGCTAAGAGGACACCACCTTCTGGTGGTGGAGACTTGGACTGTGGTGTCTCGCCTGTGTTACCTCCCTGCGAGACTTGCGGGGCGGCGCTGAGGAGGCGTACTGGGACGTGACCACTGTATGTGCGGCTGCATGTGTGTCGGGCTGCGTCCTCCTCCACACCTGCCTGCCCCCTGGCACGGTGCCCCTTGTTTGCCTTTTACTGTGGCGACCCCGTGCATGATCTTTCTGCCCTCCTGCTTTTCCCCAACACCCTCCTCACCTGGAAGCTGTGCTGTTAAGGCAGCGTGTCATTGCGATGGCACCTAAATCAAAACAAAATCATACAACTGCAAAACTGGTGTTGCGTAAACAGAACAGCCAATGACTTGCTCTAGATAGAGGATGTGTTTCTACTGGTCGTTGATGGCCTCTTCCAGTTGTGTTGCCGTGGAGGCGAGGTTAATCAATAACTCGGAGAAACGCGTGTCCAGAGTCGGCTCTTGGGTACGCTCTGTGTATTCAGTTTTGTAAATAATATATAGATTAGATCAAGTTGTGATGTAAAATTTTAACTTAAATTGGGTACTACTGGTTGGAATTTTACATTAACTACAAATAAATGATTAGGAACAGAAGAAAAGAAATTGGACAATTCTTGCTTAGTGGTATAAAGATTATGCTTAGATTTCTGCCTATATCTTGTGTTTTATAGCTTGTTAGTGAGGCATGGGCTAATGCAGAGCACACTGCATTTATGCAATTAGCAAATAACTGCTAGTTTTCATTTTATCTATTATATTAGCAACAAAATGGCATTTAACTGGGTAAAGCTCCTACCTTAATATTTGAGTATTGTGACATCTCTACTTTGCAAGGTTTGAGTGAAAGATTAGTCACAGATTAGTGAAAAAGTATCTTTTTGTTAAAACTGGTTTCTTTGAATGGAATGTTGCCTTTTCACTAGTTTGTATAGTATGTCAGCTAACATCTTTGTTTTTTTTTCTTTATAATAACCAAACTTCTCTATCTCAGCTGCAATAGTGTTCCATCTTACCACAGAGTATTTTATAATTAATGCTGTTGACTTTACTCTATACCCCCCAAAATGGGTCAAGAAGTGGATATTCCGGGACGTTTAAATTTGTATGATGACACAGTGAATTGCAACAAGTAGAAAACTTGGGTGCTAACACAGGATAACTTCTGCTCCTTCTCTTTCCTGGATATAGTTCTGTTGGGGTATAAAGTACTAGGTATTTGTATTTTTGCTGTCTAAATAATGGAGATAACTTTTAGAGTGTTCACAGCTAAGATCTCTGTATTTGTTTTTCAACTAACAACTAATTTTAAATGTATTGTATCTTTTATTACCTGTTCTCTTAGATTGTTTTTTGCTAGTAACCCTTACTCAGCTTCTGCCTTTGGGGCTTGGACTAATAATTGCTTGTATGGAACTACAGTACTGTGACTGAACATGGAGCTCACTGCAGCTACTGCTTACAACTGCTTAAACTTTGTAGTTTGGATTCATTTTTTTTCTGTAATAACAACTTATTAAACCTAGTTGTATGAAGTACTGACACTTGTCATCCTTTGCATTTGCTGAGGGACAACTTGAAGGATACGGTTTCTGGGGAACACGGGCACATGCTGATTTGTTTAAGGTGTTTTGCTTTTTGGAGACCTCACTTTACAGGAAATTAAGGACAACAAAATTCACCTTTTCTCTGACACAAATAACACTCATCGAATAGACACAAGTATTTGATTGTTGACACCTGGGAATGTGTTTTCGAGGGTGTTTGGAGGCACAGCTGGGTTTTTTAATGCTGACACTTGCCACGTGAAACCAATTCCCAGAATCATGACCAAAATGTCAACGCAGAGCTAAGTATACACTTTCAGTTTATCTTTCACACTCGGCTCTCCACTTTTTTCCACAAAATGGGTCTGTTCACAATCCCGTGTCGATTAGGGCGTGCGGGAAGCGCTCTCCTGGGCGCTCACTAATCCTTGCAGAGAAGGGATCACAAACGGCTGCGCAAGCAAACGACCCCCGGGAGCTTTCGGAACCGCGCGAGCCGTGTCCTCCCGCCCCCACCAGAGACTCAGGCAATTGGTTTGGGGTGGGGTCTGGGCATCCTAGGCCATCACCTCCAGGTAGAGAACCAGCGCGCTGGGGAGGAGGCGCCCGGGACGCCTGGAAAGAGGCCCAGGCCGAGGCCGCGAGGCCTGGGGCCTGGTGGGGGTGGGGGGCAGCGGCGAGGGAGGGGGCGGCCCCTGAGCCGGAAGCCGGACCCTCCCGGCCGCCCCGCCCGGCGATGGGGGTGGGTGGGGGGCCGCCAGGTTTCGACCCCGCTCCCTCCCAGGCCGCCCCACCCCCAGTCTTCTGCGTCGCACCCCATCCTGCAGCTGGTACCCAAACCCGAGTCCCACCTCCTCCACCCCCACGCCCGTCCTCTTGAAGTGGCCCATTTACTCCTCGCTGCAGCCCTGCAGGTAAGCGCACCCCGGACCCATGGGCCGCGCCCCAGGACCTGAAAGGCAGCTCAGGGACCCCACTCCGGCCCCTGCGCGGGCGCCGCCTTGGCGGGTCTTAATTTAGCCCAAGCTGCCACCCGCAGCAACAGAGCCTGCCGGAACCGTGATGGTAAATCGCAAGGCCAGAGTTGAAGCTCACCGTGCCGCCAGGGGAGATAATTTAGCATTTGGAAGTCTGGATTCTTTTTGGTCCCCCATCCGCAATGGGGAGAGAAATACATTTCAAGCCCCCTTTAAAATGTCTGATTATATTATTAATAATGATAAGAGACATTAAAGCACAAATGGAATCCTATTTTCGGAGGTCTGACTCACTGATAAAAGGTCCTGCTATCCTAACTCTTGGCATGAAGAGGGGGTAGGTAAGTGGACGGTGCTTTGTGACCACCACCTTACTCGAGGGGTGAAAACTGATTAGTAGCCTGGGCGATCCTTGTGCGTGAGGTTTGAAGCAGGCCCAGATCAGGGCCTGAACACCTGCTAATTGAGTGGAAGTGCAGGCCCGGCCCTGACTGTGGTGAAGACCGCAGGGTATGTCTAAGGTACTTGCTTTGCAGAAAGGAACATTCAGGGCGGCGTCTTGTGGCTCAGTAGTTAGGGCGCCAGCCCCATATACCGAGGGTGGCAGGTTCATACCCGGCCAAGTCAAACTGCAACAGAAAAATAGCCGGCGGTTGTGGTGGGCACCTGTGGTCCCAGCTACTAGGGAGGCTGAGGCAAGAGTATCGCCTAAGCCCAGGAGTTGTAGGTTGCTGTAAGCTGTGACGCTACAGTACCCTACTGAAGGTAATAAGGTGAGACTTTGTCTCTACAAAAAAAAGAAAGAAAAGAAAATTCATCACCAGCAAACGCTGATGGACCTTCAGCTTTTACAACTGGAGGGACTTGGCGATATGAATCTCAACAATACATCTTTGGCACATGTATTTCCAAGAAAAATGATATTCACATAAACACTCCCAAATTAGTCACATAATTTAAATCAAGTATGATTTAAAAATCACATTTTAACTATAACTATTCAGTTCTACTAAGTAGGTTGTTGGTTGATGGGGCTGCTGGAGCCCAGAGTGATGGGCCATAATGCTATTCAAAGGATTGTTGGGAGAAAAAACTTCTTTAGTAACCTGGGTTTAGTGATTGAGGGTCTGCTGATTAATCAAAAAGCTTATCCAGATACTTATGGAAGTGCATAAAAGCAGCAGCTCCCTCCAGAGGAAGAAGTTGGTAGGCTTTTCTGTGGTGGTGGTATTTGCAGCAGGCTTTTGTGACTCCCAGGTGTTTTTACTTTGTTGCCGACATAGACATTTACAGCTGTGAGATAGGCCTAGTGAAAATCTGTATGGTTTTGTGGTAGTTGCCGGGGTTTATATACCTGACTTAATATAGGAAAGGGATGGGGGAGAACAGGCATCTGTGGGAAGATTTAATGATTTCCTTAGGAGAGACAAATGAGTTTTAGGAGAGAATATTTGTGATGTTTGTGCAGTTTCCATCTTTCTGCCGGGGAAGCTCCCACAGAGAGGGGATTTATGGCAGCCTCACTCGCAGAAGTTTCTGCCTTTAGGCACATAAAGGAAGTTCTGAAACTTTATTTTTGCATCCGTTGAATCTCTGACATCTTCAGTTTAAAATAATCTTCAGGGCTCAGCACCGGTAGCACAATGGATGTGCCAGCCACATGCAGCTAGGCTGGTGGGATGGCGCCCCCCAGGGTCAGCTGATCAACAATGACAACTGCAACAAAATATAACTGGGTGTTGTGGCCGGCACCTGTAGTCCCAGCTACATGGGAGGCTGAGGCAAGAGAATTGCCTAAGCCCAAGAGTTTGAGGGTGCTGTGAGCTGTGAGGTCACGGCACTCTACTGCACTCTACAGAGGGCGACACAGTGAAATTCTTTTTTTTTTTTTTTTTTGAGACAGTCTCAAGCTGTCCCCCTGGGTAGAATGCCGTGACATCACAGCTTGCAGCAACCTCCAACTCCTGGGCTCAAGTGAGTGTCCTGCCTCAGCCTCCCAAGTAGCTGGGACTACAGGTGCCCGTCACAACACACGGCTATTTTTTGGTTGCAGCCGTCATTGTTGTTTTTGGTGGGCCCAGGCTGGATTCGAACCCATCACCTTAGGTGTATGTGGCTGGCGCCTTAGCTACTTGAGCCATAGGTGCCAAGCCCATAGTGAGATTTTGTATCAAAAATAAAATAAAATAATTTTCACATCAAGTCTGAGGGTCCAAGTAGATCCCCACAGATAAATGCCTGGACTGTGGCCAGGCACTAAGAACAGTACCTGCAAGTTTTTTTTATTGCATTACAAAGAATGGTGCATGGAGTGACATCGGGTTTCAGCATTGTTTGTATTTACAAAAGGAGGACTTTGCTGTAACCCCATAGGCTCTCATCTCTACATAATTGATTCTGGCCCCCCAGGGTCAGCCCAGGTCGTATCATTTTCCTCTTTGCTATTACTGGTCAGACCTTTTGTTATTAAGATAGTTTGGGCTGAACTGTAATACTAAGTTTAAGGGAAACATTCCAACTTGTCACCTTCAGTGCAGGCCTAAACCAAATACCTCTTTTTGTAAATGTAGGAAAAACTCCCTCAGCAAGTCTTGGTCCCTAAGGTAAGAAGTTGTTCTGTACATCTGGTCTTTTTTCAAAAGACAAGGCCCTCAGCTCAGCACCTGTAGCACAGTGGTTACAGCACCAGCCACTTACATTGAGGCTGGTGGGTTCAAACCCAGCCGGGCCAGCTAAACAACAATGACAACTGCAACAGAAAAAATAGGTGGGTATTGTGGTGGGCACCTGTAGCTACTTGCAAGGCTGAGGCAAGAGAATTGCTTAAGCCCAGGAGTTTGAGGTTGCTGTGAGCTGTGATGCTACTGCACTCTATGGAGGGTGACATAGTGAGACTCTGACTCAAAAAAAAAAAAAAAAAAAGAAAGGTCAAGGCCCTTTTGGTCAATTTCATTCTTTGCCTTAATATGGGAAAGGGACGGGCAGAATGGGCTTCTGTGAGAAGATTATCTGGGAGGCTAAGTTGGGTAGCTTGTTTGAGCTCATGAGTTTGAGACCAGCCTGAGCAAGAGCAAAACCCAGTTTCTACTAAAAATAGAAAATCTGAGGCAAGAGGATTGTTTGAGCCTGAGAGTTTGAGGTCGTTGTGAGCTATGAAGCCACCGCACTCTACCCATTATGACAGCTTGAGACTATGTCTCAAAAAAAAAAAAAATGAAATGAAAAACCCGAAATGCAATTCTAACATATACCCACTAGAATGACTAAAGTTTAAAAGATGGAAAATACCATGTTAGGGCAGACCTAGATAAGGACTGGAAGAAATACACAGCGGGGTATCTACGGCAGGTTTGGGCTGCTATAACAATGCCAGAGACCAAGTGATTCATAAAGAAATGTATTTCTCGAAGTTTTGTTGTTGTTGTTTTTGAGACAGAGCCTCTAGCTCTGGGTTGAGTGCTGTGGCCTCACAGCTCACATCAAGCTCAAACTCTTGGGCTTAAGCGATTCTCTTGCCTCAAGCCTCCCAAGTAGCTGGGACTACAGGTGCCCGCCACAACGCCTGGCTATTTTTTGATTGTAGTTGTCATTGTTGTTTGGCAGGCCTGAGCTGGATTCAAACCTGCCAGCTCTGGTGTATGTGGCTGGCGCCTTAGCCACTTGAACTACAGGTGCCACCCCTACTTCTCGCAGTTTTGAGGGCTGAAAAGTCCAGGAGATGCACTTGCATCTGACAAGGACCTTCGTCTGTGTTAATAACATGGCAAAAGGGCCACATGAGATGAAAAGAAAGGCAGCAGGACCCAAACGCACTTTATTTTTATTTATTTATTTATTTATTGAGACAGAGTCTCACTTTGTCACACTCAGTAGGGTGCCATGGCATCACAGGTCACAGCAACCTCAAACTCTTGGGCTTAAGCCATTCTCTTGCCTCAGCCTCCCAAGTAGCTAGGACTATAGTTGCCCATCACAACACCCAGATATTTTTTGCTGCAGTTGTTATTGTTGTTGTTTAGCTGGCCTGGGCTGGGTTTGAACCCCCCAGCCTCAGTGTATGTGGCTGGTGCTACAACTACTGTGCTACGGGCACCAAGGTCATACCCACTTTATAACAACCCAATCTCAAGATAACTAACCCAAAGCCGTGGTAACAATGTGAATCCATTGTTGAGGGCTCTGCCCTCATGACCTGAGCACCTCACATTAAGCCCCAGGTCCCACCTCTGTTGCATTGGAGAGTAAGTTTTCAACACATGAAATTTTGGGAGACACAGTCTAACCATACAATGGTATGACTATTTGGGAAAACTTTTACAAAAGGTGAATGGATATAAATCCTGTGAGCCAGCCTTTTCACTTAGAGGTATATGCTCACCAGAAATATGTGTAGTTATGTTCAAAAGGCGTGTATTAGAACGGTCACAGCAGCACTGTTCACATAGCCCCAGAACCTGTCCAGATGCCCTGCAAAACTAGAACAGCTAAATCCTAGTATATCCACCAGTGGGGTAGTACTACAATGAGACATAGTCATTGGCAAGTCAAGATATAGAACTTTATTTTATTTTTTTCTTTATTTTGCAGTTTTTTTGGCCAGGGCTGGGTTTGAACCCACCACCTCCAGCATGTAGGGCTGGCGCCTTACTCCTTTGAGCCACAGGCGTTGCCCTGTAGATATAGAACTTTTTGTCACCATAGGAACACTCAGGTTGTCCTTTCACGGTCACAACCACTTCCCTCCCCTTCCCATCCCTTTAACCTAATCTGTTCAATTCTATGCAGTGTGACTTTATTACTTCAAGAATATCATATGGCTGGCTCGGCGCCTATAGCTCAACCGGCTAAGGCCCCAGCCACGTACACCTAAGGTGGCAGGTTCGAATCCCCAGCCTGGACCCGCGAAACAACAATGATGGCTGCAACCAAAAAATAGCCGGGCGTTGTGGCGGGCGCCTGTGGTCCCAGCTACTTGGGAGGCTGAGGCAGGAGACTCACTTGAGCCCAGGAGTTGGAGGTTGCTGTGAGCTGTGATGCCACAGCACTCTACCCAGGGGGACAGCTTGAGGCTCTG
>CAUYTI010158727.1:0-34517 GCA_963575145.1 Galago senegalensis | reverse complement strand
ATAGTATTAATGTACACTTCTATGATTTAATAATACATAAATAAATTGACAAATTATAATTACATAAATGTACAAGGTACTAAGTAATTCCATGATTTATAAATATAATGTAGAATAATTAAATCAAGCTATTAGCATATGCATCACGTTAAATACTTAAATTTTTGTGGTGAGAACATTTGCAATTTACTCCCTTAGCAATTTTGAAATGTACAATTATTAAATACATAGGGTGCCAAAATGTATACACATTTTAAGTAGGGGAAAAACTGTATTAAAATTATGATACTCAATATATACCAATAATAAAAGAAGAATACAAGTCACATTTGACTCCTGTTAAGAGAGATCCTGAAAGTACAGGGTGGCCACAACTATTTTAAATTGCACACATACATTATGGCCCCAAATATCTACATAATATAATGCATAATACATAGACAACATCTCTTATAATGTGTACATTTTTTGGCACCCCCAGTATGCTCAGCATGCCATACAATAAAACTAAAAATATACACACTCATATATATGCATACACCTTCCAAGATTTTGTTCCCTTTGACCATCATCTCCCTATTCTGTCCACCCACCATTCTACTAGGAAATTGACATGTGTTTAATTCATCCAGGATGGTTTTCAGATCACATGGCAGTATATGGATGCATTAGACACATTTGTTATTTCTTTATAGTGATAAGGGCAGGGAAAGATGATCCCATGTATTTAATAAATGATGACCCGAGACACAAATGCTAAAACGCCATGGGTGCTTGTGAACCATTTGTGGAGCTGTCTCAAACAGATTAAAAATGATCTCTATCTGCTTTGAGTGTGAACTTTGCCTGTGCCGATGTCATCTGATCTCCTTTCTGAGACCTAATGCTGTTATCATCAAATCCTACACAGTGAGCCATAAGCAGAACTTGACACAGTTAAGACAGTAGCAGAAGTGGAATCATATTTTCTAAGACAGACAGAGAGTCTCTTCTGCTTGCTTTCTCCTTCCTTCTTTTGAGTTTTGCTAACTAAATATGAATGTCTGCCAAAAGACTTTCTCATTACGGACACCACCTTGTGCTCTGGCCCGGACGACCTCAGAGAAATGTGTGTCACTCCTTTTTCTGCCTCTATTACAACACTGTCTGAAACAAAGCTGGAAACCCACGTTGCAGACGGGAACTCAAGCCTGTTCAAGAAATGCGTGCCCGGACTCTCCTGTTACACAGCTTTCTGACAAATTAGCCACTAACGAGAGAGACCAACAGGTACAGGCGGGACTCCCTGGACAAGTTTTCATTCTCTCACAGCTGGAGCGAAGACCCACCATCTGCGAGATTCCGGGTGCAGAGAAGGGGAGCAGGTTTTTACCAGCTAATAAAGCCAGGGGGTGCGGGGCATCCCAGAGTGGGTGGGGCTGCGGTGGCCCTGCGCAGCCAGCAGCTGGGGCAGCCTGCGAGCAACTGAGGTGGGAGGCAGGTGGCCCCACGTGGTATTGATCTGCACAATCGGTTTCCCGCTCTCACTGTCTCAAGAAGTAGGTAAAAGAGTGCTCAGTAAACGCAAACAGTGGGGCTAAGCTAATTGGTGATGCTGCAACTGGACACGTTAGACTAAGTCAAAATCCTCTGGGGCAAGACCAGGTTGGCGTTTAGGTCAGCAGTCATTTGCGGACCAGCAGGGGGCGTGCTGCTTTGGCGGTGAGGGCTGTGCCGCTGGAAGGCTGTGCCTAAGGACAGCTCAGTCAATAAACGGACCATTCTGGAGCAATTGCAAATGTGCTTGGCTCTAATCTTGATAATCAGTGTGAAAGCTCCATCCAGCATGCGTCGTGTGCAGTGCGGTCGTCTTTTTCTTCTTTGCAGAGCAGATGGGAACCATTACAACAACAGAAAAAAAGCCAAAGGAAGAAGCAGCCTGTGGTTTTGCTGTCCCTGCAAGTAAGTGGGGAGCAGTTTTCTGCTTTTCCCAAAGGTGCTTGTAAGGAAATGGGATGTTCTAGGACCTAAGTCTGGAAGCATAAATGAGTCATTTAATTAACTGAAGCGTTTTGGAGCAAAAACTAGGGAAAGGATGGAATTAAGGAGAAATCAGGGCCAAGTGCAGTGGCTCACACCTGTAATCTTAGTAGCACTCTGACAGGCCAAGGCGGGTGAATTGCCCGAGCTCAGGAGTTGGAGACCAGCCTGAGCAACAGTGAGACCCCCTCTCTAAAAATAGCTGGGTGTTGTGATGGGTTCCTGTGGTCCCTGCTACTTGGGAAGCTGAGGCAAGAGGATCACTTCAGCCCAAGTATTTGGGGTTGCTGTGAGCTATGATGTCACAGCACTCTACTGAAGTTGACAAAGTAAACTCTATCTCAAAAAGAAAGGATAATTCAATACAATTATGGGGTATGAGGTTCTTAGGAGATAAAGCTGTCCCCCGAATTTCCCACTGGCCCCCACCCCTCTCCCATTGCCACCCCAACATGGGGGTGCCATCTCCCAGTTCAGAGCAATTTCCTTGCATTAAACCAGCACCCACAAACCCATCAGAGGTTAGTTTCAGAGGACCCAAGGCAGGTGAGCCTCTGAATTCAGGGGCCTCACGACTTTCTTAGTATTCCTGATCTTTGCCTTGCACACTGGCTTCCACCATTCCGGACATTCCTCCTGACTTGATTATGAGGATCATGAAGATGAAATGCTGCCATTTATTTGGTTATTTTACCTGTTTTTCAGGGAATGCAGATAAGTAGTAAAATTAATTAAATCAACACTCTTCATTACTATTCCTACTATGTCTTCAGAATAAGTCGTCACTATCTCTTAAAAAAATTTTTTTTTTCCCTCAAGGCTATTTTGAAATGGTAATACAACCTCTGCTACAGACGTGGGGGGGATGGCAATAAAATGTGCAAACTTAGCTTTTCTAAATTTAATTAAGCTCATGTAGCCAGGATGTCTTTTAGAGCCATAGTCTACTACTGGGTTCAGGTATATTTCAGCATATCTGGGGAACTTCCAGGGAGGAGTCTATTTGCAGATCAGAGCTAATGACCTTCTCTGACAGTCACTTGCCCCAAAGTAGAAGTAGGGATGCCCTAGCAAGTGAGGCACTTCACCTGATAGCAAAGCTTTGGAGGGGGAAGACATCTCTGAATCCTTTCGGCTCACGAACCTATTTGAAAACTTGCTAAAAGTATTGGATCCTCCCTACAAAAACTATCTGCAGACGCATCTGCAACACTCAATTTCTTATACAATTCCAGGGCTATTATCAGACTCTGGGAAGCCGTTGTGCAGACTCAGGGAGACACTTGCCTTCGAATTCATACATCTCAAGAACTGATGAAACAGTCTCAGCACCCATAGCACAGTGGTTATGGAGCTGGCCACATGCACTGAGGCTGGCGGGTTCAAACCCAGCCTGAGCCAGTTAAACAACAATGACAACTGCAACAATGAAAAATAGCCAAGCATTATGGAGGGTGCCTGTAGTCCCAGCTACTTGAGAGGCTGAGGCAAGAGAATCACTTAAGCTCAGAGTTTGAGGTTGCTGTGCTCTGTGATGCCACAGCACTCTACCGAGGGTGACAGCTTGAGACTCTGTCTCAAAAAAAAAGGAGAAAAAGAATCAATGAAACAGCCCAGCATTCCCATCCTGTTCCAGCCCAGTGCCTCAGTGCCAGTTCTGGTCCTGGGCAGAGAGGAAGCTGCAGTTTCCAATTCAGTACCACACTGGACTCCAAAAGACACTGCCTTGGCCTCCTTTGTCTGGACTCAGTTCCAAGGGGGGGAGATTTGGTCTGCCACTGGCACTTGAAGGACAGCCACCAGCACTAGACATCTGTGCCCAGCAGAGCAGTTGGACAGCACATGCCATGGAAGTGACACGTGTGTGGAACACTCACAGGGCGGCCCACCAAAGCCTTAGGAGATATGGAGCCCAATCAGGTAATGGCACCACACTAAACCAGTCAAATGCCGATATAAAGGCTGCCGCCATCTCATTTGGATCGACATGCTGGTGAGGCATTGGAACGCTCTGGTTATATCTGACAATCATCTCCTTCAAACCATTATTTAAGATTACTAGATGATGTTAATCTAAGATACAGAAGTGTTTTTGGAGTAAAGAATGAGAAGGTTTAAAACCTCAGTTTATTTAGCCTCTTTCAATTCAATATCATGATGGTTGAACTCAACACTGAAAGCAGTCCTTGAACCAGATATCTCTGAACACAATTCCCAAAAGGGAGAGGAGTGGCAGAATGAGTGAGGCAGGCACTGCAGGGCCCGGTGAGTGGGGGAGTGTGTAGGCACAGGTGGGAGGCAGGATGCAGATGTCTGCTGGAGTCCAGAGTCAGGAATCTGTGCTGACTTGCTGGATCACAGGAACAAATCTGCCCCCCCAAAGCAGGCTCATTAATAGTGATTGCTGTCTTTTTACGTCTGTGTCTGTTTATCTAACTCCCTCCTCCAGTTTACCAGCACCTCTTTTCTTCCAACTCATTGAACTACCTTATGAAGATGTTGGCAAGAAACAGAACTGAAACAAAATTGTTATTAGAATGTATGTTCTCCGTGCAATGTGGGGAGGGTGTGGCAGTGGCACTATTGATGCCTAAAATAGTGCAAATTGAGATTCTGCTGTAGCTCACCTGTGAACTTGAGAACCTGTCAGGTTCTCTCTGGTACAAAATGGAGATTCCAGCTAGATTCTGTACCTTCTGCTAAAACATTTTGTAAATCAAATCATAATCAAGACCATAAGACCTTGAGTTTGTATAGATCTTTGACATTCACAAGGCACTTTTTCTTATTCCATCTAGCTTCATGGTTAGTAGAATAGGCTGTAAAGGCTCACTGCCTGCCTGGGTTCTGCTGCTGCCTCTTCCACTTACTGTGTGACCTAAAACAAAGTAGTAACCTCTCTGGGCTATGGTTTCCTTATCATAAAATGGCAATAATAATTCGCTCCTCATAGGTCTGCTATGGGGAACAAATGAATTGTCATATGTAATAAGCTTAGAACAATGTATAGTACATTATGAATGCTCAATAAACATTAATGTTAATTGTACTTATTTTAAATTTGAATGCAAACCTAGGTTGGTGCCTCCTTTTAGTTTTCCATTTGATTTATCTCCTTTGCTATTTTGTCACACATTTAGGGGCTCTAGTTCATCACTTGTAGAACTATTTAATATGGTTAACAAGTTTTAATTTGTGATGGCCAACTCAAGTACATCCTTTAGTTTGTGTGCTGAGAAATACTGTTTGAAGCTGACCCTCACTGCGAGGCCATTTGAAACTGTTCTTTTGTCCCATTTGTATGAGTCATATATCTATAATTTCTAAGTAGTTCATTTTGCTCTTAAATAGAATTTAGTCAACTAGGAGGTCAACTTATACTTGGAGTATAGCCACTCTGCCATGAAGGTAAGGTGACTAAGCACCTGTAAAGTGACATTTCAGGGGTGCTAAGAACGTACCTGTTTCAAATAGGGCCCACTAACCCCTTCATCCTCCCACCAGCATCTTGTTTCTTTCTCCTCCGGTGTGGTCAGAAACATACACTGTTACTGCTTTGATGACCAAGGTATGACACATTGCTTTGGGACAAGAGGAAGTACTGCTTCTAGAAAGGAACTGCTTCACACACATGTACAATAAGTTTACTTTTCAAGGTATTTTAATGTCCATATTCTCGTGTGAACCTTTTAGTGTACCAGGAGGACCAAGTAATATTATTACAATTTACAGATGAAGAAACAGCGACGCTAAAAGAGTTGGCCCAAGGTACGAACAAACTTATCAGTTTGCTGACCCATCAATAAATGCCCAGCTGTTTCCACTGGGAGTTTGAAGACCTACATTCTAGAGGAGTTTGTAGTTTAGCTTTGCTTCCTTGATTCCCTTGGAGGTTAAGAATTATATTTAGAAATTTCTAGATTAGCTGTCACCTTGAAAAGTAGAAGGAACCTGCCATAGAGAACAAAAATCCAAAGACATTTGGGTTTCAGAGAGTAGGTAAAATGGAAAACTATATACATTTTTCAAATGATTGAAATAGCCAACAGCAAAAAGTCGTAATGACCCAGAACGGGACAAAAAAACAGCTCTGGAAAGACAGGCATAGACTGTGGGGTTAGATTGCCCGTAGCACACTGAAAATAAGTAAAAGCAACTGCAGGCCATGTGTCCTGGGCCAGCCCTGTACCTCACACAGCACCTGAGGTTACAAGGTCCAGGCTTTCTAAATGGTGACTCACAGAGGGACTGGGACTTCCTCCTTCTGACTGGAGGATGAGGGCTTATTTGTCTCCAGGAAAGCTCCCTTTCCCTCAGATATTGTCTGAGTAGTGAAGTTGTATGAGTTTTTAGTGAGGTTTTTTTTTTACTGCTAGAAAAGCGATAGAGACTTTTTAGTTCCATTCTCTTCCAAAACTTAGTAGCTGATGGTGTGTCTCTATTCCCACATGATTTCTGTAATCCGCCTTTCCTGCCTCATCGTGCTGTGTTGGGAACACCTGCCTCGCATCACACACTGTTTCTCAGGAATAGCTTGTTTAGTGAACATCCCACCTGGCAATCATCCCCCTAATTGCTAACTACTAATTCTAGAAATTAGCACCAGGATGTCACCTGGGAACTCACCACCCCATCACGTGTGGCATGGGTGAGCTGAGGCCACTGCTGGTTCCAGGGGCATGTGATCCAAGGACATGCTGCTGGACACTCCCAGGAACTAGAGCTCAAGAAATGGAGAGAATTAGAGAGGCCTCACCAGGCGAGGTTGTCCTGGCAGCATTGTCCACTAATTAGTGCTTCCTAGATCCCTGAAGCTGGTTATGTCCTTGACTTTCCAAGACCCAGCCACTCATCTTTCTTTTGTTCTGTGAGTACATCTGTCCTGTCCTCCTCATACATTCCCATTTCCCTTCGTCTTAGCCAGGGTCAACTTCTGTGGCTTGAATCCAAGGAACTCATAACTGCCACAGAGCCTCAGACTCATCAGAGCAAAGTATAGACTTGCTCTCTAACCATTAAGCTTCAATTTGGTTAAAGATCCAAGTTTTTCTGTCATGTTGAGAGGCAATGTCATATCATATACTGCATCCTGCATAAGAACAGGATGTCCTCTGGGTTTAAATCTTGGCTCCGTTACTGTAAATTGAGGGCATGTAACTTGCCCTCTCTGGTCCTCGTTTTCCATCTGATAATAATAGCTTCTACCTCACACAAGTCTGAATGGTCTAAATGAGCTAATACGTATCTTTATGGTTTAGTACAGTTAGTGCAGAGTTTAGAATAAGCTCTTGGTAATATTAGCCATTAGATTTCCTGCTCTATCCCGTGAGTTCATCTTGCATCAGAATGAACAGGCTGACTGCTCAGAATTTGAAGAACTCCCTTTCAAACCACTACTCCAACATATTGTGTGATTTCTGTGGTGCATCCATTTTTTCTGCCATCAAATGGAGTAAAACAGATGGACTGTGAGTTAATGAGTACATAAAGCTCTGTGAAACCCTTAGATAAAAGGTCCCCCTGAGCACTGTTATCAGATGACAAGCCATCAAGTGTTATTTTAGGTCAGGCTTTATATTTTAAATATATTTTAAGTGCCTTTTGGGTCAATATGTAAGATGAGAAAAACAAAGTAATGTTTGAGCAAAAGCTTATAAACAGTGGTATAATTACTTCCTGGCCTGTATTGCCCTGTTATATTCAACTCACTCCATAAAGAGTTTGAAAGATAAAAATCCTGATTTGTTGAGGTTTACAGTTCCTGGGATGTAGTTCTGATACGCGAGGCCACGCCAAGTCTGCTTCTGTGATTTGGATGAACTCAAGCACTTGTAAGTAAATCACAGAACCTTCAGCTACTCATCTTTTAGTAAACGTCAAACCAGAATCAGCATCCTTTCTAAACAGGGTTGTTTTTAGAGTGTTTCAGAATTTTATGATATTTCCAAAGATACCCATGCCATCTAATCTGTGAATTGCAAAGATCATCTTCCTTTCAATCATTAAAAAGAATATTTAAAAAATAACCATAATTGTGCCCAGGGCATGATGGACATTTCTAGGATAACATGGTTTGAAATTGGAGGTGAATTTTAATGATCTCTGGCACTTACAAGCTTTGTGACTCGATTTATAAGCTTCTGTGTGAAAAATATCTAACTCAATACCTAGAACATGATAAATATTTTCCCTCCTTCTGTAACCTTGGTGTGATCCTCAAGTTTGCAGGTCATTCTCTGGAGGGTTAAATTAAGTTTATAGGCCATAAGAGAGTGATAGATTTACTATCTGCTCCTTAGGCCTCCCAGCAGAATTAACAGGAACCTCTGAAACTGTTTTCTTCCTCAAATGCCCCACCTAGAAATTCTATGCAGTAATGAGAAATAATGGGACCAAAAGGAAAACCCAGGTAAACTTTTGTTCCTAACCTGCTACCAAATTTCTACCAACCACGGCAGGCCAGGGGCTGGTGCAAGCCAACCCACAGCCTTCTGGTGCCCCCTGGAGGCTGCCAGTATCATACCTCACTCTGCAAGGAAGCCCTACCTTTCATGGGTGAAAAGGGAAATTCAGTCTCTTACATGTGTTAAAGTTAAAAAAAAAAAATTATCTCAAATTTTCATCATCAGACACAAGCACCCATTTTTATTTTCTCACATAGAAGAGTTTTCTTTCTGTGCTCATTAACTTCCTGGTTTAGATGTCTGACTTCTTTAGAAGAAATAATAACAAACACTGGAGACAAGGTCATAAAAACCACATTCTAGGGAATTGCAAATCAAAATCACAATGACAGACTGCTCCAAACCCATTAGGATGGCTATTATCAACAACACAGAAAACAACTAAGTGTTGGTGGAGATGAGAAATTGGAACCCCTGTGTGCTGCTGGTAGGAATATAAAATGGTACACCTGCTTTGGAAAACAGTTTGTTAGTTCTTACAAAAATTAAAAATAGAATTACCATATGGTCCATCAATTCCACTTCTGGGTATATATCCAAAAAAATTGAAACCAGCTACTTGTACTGCCATATTCATAGAAGCATTATTCACCACAGCCCAAAGGTGGAAGCAACCTGTATCCATTGATAGATAAATGAATAAACAAAAATGTGGTATATATACAAAGAACACCATTTAGCCTTAGAAATTAAGGAAATGTTGACACGTGGTCTAACATGTGTGAAACCTGAAGACAGAATGCTAAGTGAAATAAGACAGTCACAAAATGACAAAGACAGTGTGACGCCCCTTGAGAGCTACTGACAAGTAGTCAAATTCATAGAGAGGGTACAATGGTGCTCTCCGGGGTCTGGAGGCAGGAGTGAATGGAGCGTTTTTGAGTAACAGTTACAGAAGTTCAGTTTTACAAGATGAAGAGAATTCTGGAGATGATTGGTCGTGATGGTTGCACAACAATGTCAATGTATTTACTGCCACTGAACTATGTGCTTAAAAATAATTAGAATGGCAAATTGTACGTCCCATATGTATTTTACCACGATTTTTAAAAATAAATTCACATAAAAGACTCTTGAAAACACAACATTTATCAAGAAGAGCTGTATATAATGTCCTTTGAGGAAAAGTATAGGAAGTGCTTTTTACCAAAATGGTGAGTTTGAAACTTTGGGGACGATGACTATGTTTTCCTTTGCTGAGGCAGGCTGGGGCATATGTGGAGGGCAAACAATATATGTCGACTTTCTCTGCTTCATTTTCAACAACAGGGCCAGACCCAGCTCCAACTAAACTGTTGGTAGGCAATAATTTTCTTTAGCAGCTCCTTCCACGTGCTAAGGTTTCCTCTGTCTCTTCTTTCCATTCAGAAAACCTCATTGGAAAGATACAAAACTCATCCATCCATGGGTGAAATATCACAGCTTCAAGGGGCACCTTGCCAGGAATGGAGAGGTGACATTTGGCCAGCCTTGAAGCCCTCAGCTAAAGGAAAAGCATGCTGACATTGAAATTTGAGGCTCAAGCTGGAGGATGAGACTGAGCACTTGGGTTTTATTTCACAAGGCACTAAACCACACTATCTCACTACATAAGCATTGGGTGATCAGGCCTTGTATCTTGGAAAATTTATTTTAATGCCATTTCAGCATTGGGTGATTAGGCCTTGAATCATGGAAAATTTATTTTAATGCCATTTTAGTTTTATACCTTTAGTAAAATAAGAATAGGAACAATTATATATATTTTTTAAATTAGACAAGTTCATTCACCAATTACATGTCAACTACACACCTGAAACCAAAGCAGGCCCTAGATAGTCAAAACTGATAATGCACAGTCCTTAGTCCAAAAGAAACAAGAAAAGTAGTTAAGCAAAGGATAATTCATAATATGTCATGTCCCCTTTTCCCCTTCCACCAAGACTGCATGGGATAACCCTCATAACACTGTTGTACATGCTTTTATTATAGTATTTATTGAATCACATTTAAATTATGTGTGTTCACATAATTCATTTTTTTTAATTGTTTCACATTCACTGAAGGTACAAAGAATTAGATCACACTGATTGTATTTGTTAGGTAAAGTCCCTCTTATAATTTTGTCTTGCCCCAAGAGGTGTGTCATACGCCATCCTTCCCCATCCTACCCTCATCCCCATCCTTCTCCCCTTTTCCCACTCCCTCATTCCCCTGCCTCCTACCTTGAATTGATTTGAGTTTTTCTCTTATGAAGGTATGTATTAGATCATCTACTGGCTTCATATTAGAATTGAGTACATTGGATTCTTGCTTCTCCATTCTTATGATGCTTTAGAATGTTCCAACTCTATCCAGGTTAATACAAAAGATGTAAAGTCTCCATCTTTTTAATAGCTGAATAATATTCCATGATACACATACACCACAGCTTATTAACCCATTCCTGGGTTAGTGGGCATTTAGGTTGTTTCCAAATTTTGGCAATTGTAAATTGAGCTGCATTAAACAGTCTAGTACAAACGTCCTTATGATAAAATGATATTTTTCTTCTAGGTAGATGCCTAGTAATGGGGTTGCAGGATCAAATGGGTGGTCTAGTTTGAGTTCTTTGAGGATTCTTAGGGTTTCATAATTCTCATAATTCCATACTTCCTTCCAAAAAGGTTGTATTAGTTTTCAGTCCCACCAGCAGTGTAACGGTCTTCCCTTCTCTCCACATCCATGCCAGCATCTTCAGCTTTGAGACTTTGTGATGTGAGCTATTCTCACTGGGGCTAGGTGATATCTCAGGGTGGTTTTGATTTGCATTTCTCTGATGATCAGGGATAATGAGCATTTTTTCTAATATTTGCTAACCATGCATCTGTCTTCATCAGAGAAGGTTCTGTTCATATTGATTGCCCAGTGGTAGATGAGATTGTTTACTCTTTTTTTTTTGGTTGTTGATTAATTTGAGTTCTCTATAGATTCTACTTATCAACCCTTTGTCAGATTCATATCCTGAAAATATATTGTCCCATTCTTAAGGTTGTCTTTTTGCTTTACTTGTTATGTCCTTAGTTATGCAGAAATTTTTCAGCTTAAGTCCCATTTTTTAATTAGTTGTTGTTATGAAGGCTTTGTCATAAAATCTTTCCCCAGTCCAATATCATCAAGAGTTTTTCCCACACTTTCTTCTAAGATTTGTATCATTTTGTGTCTTGGATTTAAATCTTTTATCCATCTTGAGTCAATTTTAGTAAGTGGTGAAAGTTATGGGTCTGGTTTCAGTCTTTTACATGTGGTTATCCATTCTTCCACCACCATTTGTTCAATAGGGATTCTCTTCTCCACTGTATGCTTTTGATGGGTTTATCAAAGATCAGCTGGCAAGTAGAACCTGGTTTCATCTCTTGGTTTTCTATGTTCCATATGTCTATGTCTCCTTTTTGTGTCACTACTGTGATGTTTTGATTGCTGTGGACCTGTAATCTCGCCTGAAATCAGACAGGGTGATGCCTCCAGCTTTGTTTTTATTACTAAGAATAGCCTTGGCTCTATGGGTCTTTTTTCTGGTTCCATAAAAAATGAAGTACTATTATTTCCAGTTCTTCAAAATATGATGTTAGTATTTTAATGGGGATTGCATTGAGTCGACAGACTCAAAATGCTCTGGGTAGAATAGATGTTTTGACAATATTGATTCTTCCCAGCCAAGAGGGAAGATGGTAATGTTGTTCCATTGGTTAGTGTCTTCTTCAATTTCTTTTCTTCAGGTTTCATAATTCTCTTTGTAAAAGTCCTTCATCTCTTTTGTTAGATATATTCCTAAGTATTTCATTTTCTTTAAAGCTCCTGTGAAGGAAATTATATTCTTGATTTGCTTCTCAACATGGTTGTTATTGGTATATACAAAGGCTACTGATTTGTAGACATTGATTTTATACCCTGAGACATTATTGTATTTCCTGATCACTTCCAGGGGCTTCGCACATCTACATTTCAGAAGACACCATAAATAAAAAGATAAATCATAAACAGAAAATATTTGAAATGCTTTTACTCAACAAAAGCTTATATACAAACTTCACAAAGAATCCCTACAAACCAATAAGGAAAAATAAACGATACAAGAAAAAACATGGCTAAATGATATGAACAGGCAGTTCAGAGAAAATAAAATTTGAATGGTTAATATGTATGAGAAAATATGGTGGCCGGCATGGTGGTGGCTCAGGCCTATAATCCTAGCACTCTAGGTGGCTGAGGCAGGACTATCCCTAGAGCTCAGTTCTTCCAGAGCAGTCTTAGCAAGAGCAAGACTCCATCACTACTAAAAATAGAAAGAAAAAAAAAAAAACTAGTGGGGCCTTGTGGCTGGTGCCCGTACTCCCAGCTACTGGGGAAGCTGAACTGAGGCAGGAAATTTGCTTGTGCCCAGGAGTTTGAGGTTGCTGTGAGCTTGGCTGATGCCATGGCACTGTAGCCTGGGTAACAGAGTGAGCATCTCAAAAAAAAAGAAAGAAAGAAAGAAGAGAGAGAGAAAAAAAAGAAATGAAAAGAAAATATGGTATTTATTTCTTCATAATCAGGGAAAATAAAATGACAGTAATATACTACTACAGATCCACCTCTTTGACAAAAAGAAATGTAGATACTGGCAGTTTTAAGTATAAACAAAGGAGTGAAAATTGCAAGAGGAGATGTCTATCAGTGCCACCACTTTGGAGAGCAACTTGGCAACATTAAGTTCAATGAAATATGCCCAACAATTCCATTTTTTAGGACTATACCTTAGAAAAATCTCTTTAATTTTTCCAAAGAAATTTGGGTTAGAATATTAATTATCATATAACTTACAATTGCAAAAAATGAAAACAATCTCAATATGACCATATAATCTGGATTACCAAATTTTGGTATGTTCAAATAATGAAAAACTGAATGAACATTAAGATAAATTACTGGCTAGGCAAGCTTTGAAATGAGCAAACATGATTCATTTGTACTCAGAAAAATATACACAATTTGATGTATAAAATTGTATAAAATTTTATTTATTCATTATTAAATCATAGCTGTGTACATTAATGCAATCACGGGGTACAATGTGCTGGTTTTATATACAATTTGAAATATTTTCATCAAATTGGTTAGCATAGCCTTCACGGCATTTTCTTTTTTTTGAGACAGAGCCTCAAGCTGTCCCCCTGGGTAGAGTGCCCTGGCATTACAGCTCACAGCAACCTCTAACTCCTGGGCTCAAGCGAGTCTCTTGCCTCCGCCTCCCAAGTAGCTGGGACCACAGGCGCCCGCCACAACGCCTGGCTATTTTTTTTGGTTGCAGCCGTCATTGTTGTTTGGCGGGTCCAGGCTGGGGATTCGAACCCACCACCTTAGGTGTACGTGGCTGGCACCTTAGCTGGTTGAGCTATAGGCGCCGAGCCCAAGATATTTTTCTTTGATAAAGACTCAGTTTCCTTAACAATTTAAACAACTAAATTATCACATTTTGAAATTTCTTTTAAATTCTTTATAAGCATTTATAACTTACATGCACCACCTTTCAACAATTTAAAATCCTTCATTTTCATCTTAAATCTCTCTGTTTTTTTAAAACTACCAGTTACTGGGCGGTGTCTGTGGCTCAGTGAGTAAGGTGCTGGCCCCATATACCAAGGGTGAAAGGTTCAAACCCAGCCCCAGCCAAACTGCAACAAAAAAATAGCAGGGCATTGTGGCGGGTGCCTGTAGTCCCAGCTAGCTATTTGGGAGGCTGAGGCAAGAGAATCGCCTAAGCCCAAGAGTTGGAGGTTGCTGTGAGCTGTGATGCCACACACAGCACTCTACCCAGAGTGATAAAGTGAGACTGTCTCTTTAGAAGAAAACTACCAGTTACTTTAAGACAAAAAGTTTTTACACAAGATTTTTTTTTACACAAAATTGTTCTCTTTTTTTTATCCTTCCTTACAAAAAGTACATCTTTATACCTATGTCTTTCCACACATCTCTCTCTCCCCTACTTACTAGTTCCTTTTATTTTTAACTCCAAACTTAGAAAAAAGGAAATTGTATGCAAAATTTCAGTCAAGTTTTTCTAAAAGTCTGTGATGCTAGGTGTTTAACTTAACCTTAAGATTTCATATGGACAGTAGGGTAGGGTAATTAAACTTCATTTTCCAGAGGTGAAGAAGTTGTGGAATACACAGGGAGTTGTATTTTACCTTCTACTTCAGAGATGGAGTTACAAAAGCAGGTTCATTGTCACAGCCTGCTCTTCCCCTGTATGTTCATTCCTCTATTGGTGAGATGCTGTCACAGAGGATCACTGTGGGACCTCCCCATCACTCTGCCGGAGCCCTCATCTTCATGTAATCAGCACGGGAGGGTTTTTAGGTAATGGCATCAGTCAGGGTGCTGGGGAGCACCCTCATTAGGGAACCAGAATGTTGTAGGAAAACAGTGAATTAAAACAGATAGACACTTATACCGATAATATAGAGGAAGGAACCTTTAATTGCTGGCAAGAATCCAGATGTCTCAAGGCATAGAATGCTGAGTTCTAGGGAATGTTTTTTCAAACTCTTTTATACTTTTTCTTTTCAGTTCAGTATCAGCTACATAGTTATAGCTACAGATGTTAGAAACCAGGGTGTTTTTGTTAGTGACAGAGTTCTTTTCAAGGTTAATTTAGCTTGGTGTAGTTTGTTCTTATCTTTAGAGGAGTTTCTTGCAGCTGCCTGTTGCTTTCTCGAGATCACTAAGAAGTATATTGTTATTCATTTCAGTTAGTTTCCAAGCACTCATATACACATTCCAACTCATTTCTTAACCTGGGCAGCTTTGATTTTTCATTCAAACTGCCATTTAAGACAGAATCAGTGGGAAAACAGAAGGAGTAAGTTGCTGGGATCTTTATGCAGTTCAAGAGTGTCTTTATTTTCTATAATAGAGACCTCTCTAGACTAGGAAAAGGAGAGGGCGCCGTGTCGGGGCAACAATAACAGCTAGTAGCTCTGATGGGAGAGTCTTCCCCAGGTGACAGAAAAAGGGAGGGGCCAAAGTCCAACAACGATGGGGCATCAAAGAGCTAGGGAGATACAGAATAATTAGAACTAGCTGGGAAAAATACTCCAGGTGGGGACAGAAGTATGAACAAGGTCACCACAAAGAGAAAACAAGTCAGGGCCACACACTGTCTGGTGGGACAGTGCTACCAAGCCCAATACCAACAGTAAGGATGGAGAGACCAATTATTGCCAGGCCAAAGATGCACTAGGCAGTGAGGGGTGTAGGACACATGATAGCAAGTAGGTAAAGAAGGTGGTTTCAGGAAGAGCAAAATCCTGAAGGGTCCCTTGAAAGAAAAGATCTGCAATCCACTTACAAATGTCTCCAGGACCGTTTGTTTCAGCCCCAGACCAGTCCTCTAGTAAACATTTGGGTCCAAACGACCCAAAACAAGACAGACACAGGCCTGACATGAACAATGTCTGATGGGTCACACTTACTCTCACACCCCTGTACTCTCAGAACCACACAGAACACGCTCTCATACACCTTTCAACAGGCCTGGATGATGTAACATCCTGGGGGTTGATTGGACCCCCACTTTCATTCCAGTGGTGTTTCTGGTGATGGGTGTTAACACATATTTCTGGGACCCCCTGGCAGGCCAGTAGGGCTGAGGCTCCCCACTAGTTGGGTCATTCTACTCTGACACCTGCCTTCAAGAGCTTCTGACAGGCCAATAGCCCGGCAACCCGGGGTCCCTGTCCAAAGTTCCTGTCTCTTTGGCCTTCCCTCAGAGGCTCCTAAGGACTCTACATAAATTACAACAAATGAATTCAACAGTGATACATCTTTATAACAGTCTACAACAAATAAGCACAACAAAAATATCATCAATGGTTACATTAATGTGTGTAGACACTAGCCAAAAGTAGATAGGGGTGATCGTCAGCCAGTCTCCTGAAGACTCCAGGTTCTCCGGGGACCCTAAGATGTTTCCCCGGAGCGCCTCCCCTCATAGGGACTACAGCCTGGCCTCCTCCTAGAGGCCGTCTGAGGATTGCAGAATATAAGCCAAACAGAGTAATGACAAGCGGATGTTGTTTCAAAAAGTAAAGAGGACTCTTTTTTCTTTAGTCCCAAATGAGTAATTGACCTTAGGTCTTCTGCTGAGTGCTAGCACCTTATCTCAAGGCTATTTGTAACACAGCAACCACAGTTTTTAGCAGCCAAAAAGAGGAACGGTTTTAACAAACTTTGTATTAACTCTTTAATTGCTGGAAATAGAGGGCCCCAGACACAGGTGGGTTATTTACACTGTAGTGTCAAAATAAAAAATGAGGAAGTACAAAAGAGCCATGTAAGAAAGACAGAAGCCAGTCAGCACAGCTCACTGCCAAACAGACCAAGGTTCCAGAGCAACACTGTACAGTAGAGTCCATCTCCCACCTGGAAAGCGATGTCTAAGGCAGTGGGAGACATAGGAGACATAAGAGAAAGAAGGTAAAAGGCAAGTTTCCACAGGATGAAATCCTAGAGAGTTTCCTGATATCCAAACCTGCAGAAGAGACAAAGGTCTGACATGGAGAACAAAGAGGACAGATGGACAGAAAATCAGTGGGGCGTGGAGCTATGTCTGACTCCCACTCAGATGCCTCCGGGCCACGTCCTGAAGGGATGAAAATTCTATCTTGGCATAGGCAGAGATGTATAAACCCCCTTCCAGGTTACCCTGAGGGGCCTGCCACTAAGCCATATGATAAAGCCATAGAACCTAGGGTGGAGGCCCACTGGGACTCCATAGCATCAGGGCCGTGGAATCACATCCAAACTCTTTCACTCTCTCACTTGTACAAAACACAGAACATGCATAAACACAAAATACACAAAACCAGGACCAGCCTGCAAATCTGAAAAGTCCAGAAGACTGCTAATATCAGAACAGCCTGAGATACAGATACATACACATAACACTAAACACAAGACACACACAAACCAGAACCAGCACAGTCAACTGCAGAAACCAGAATGACCTGATAGAGAGCTGCAGACAATCCAGTCTACAGCTGCGTCCAGCCTCTGCATGTCCCAGAACAGAACAGCACTGCAAACAGACAAAGGACAACCCCAATCTACAGCTGCATCCTGGCTCTGGGGGTCCCAAAACAGACTTACGGGTAAGAATTCCAGACCAGATGACTCCATTAGTGCCCAAATTTAGTCGATCAATTTGGCAGGTTGAGGCAGGGGGACAGAGTCTTTTACCATGGGCTGAGAAATTCTCAGTGGCCACTCCCTAGGTGAAAACTGACTCTTGTGCCCTAGCCACAACCAATGGCTGTAGCTTGGGTTAAAACCCATGAATCTTGCTGGGGCCTCCAAGAATGTTGTGGGGCGAGATAAGGACCAGCAACTCAAATTAGAATTTCAAAAAGGAGTCTTATTAACCATGGGGCTGTCTCAGCAAAGTCTAAAGCAGACTAAGTGAGAGAACATTGAGGGGTTGGACGTTGGGGTTTTTCTAGTCTGAAAGTTGGCAAAGGGCCAAACAGGTGGGCTGAAAGTTAGCAAAAGAAGCAAAAAGTGAGCACGGGGTCACGATGACCCCTTTTACAGACATGAACCTTGCAGTTTAGCAGTTTAGCCAATAGATAACATAAAGGGCAGTTAGATAACAATAGAGTAACATAATGCAGATCTAAGTAAAACAGTTTGTCAGAGCACTTAGCTCATTAGCTGTCATCATGACAGTACTCGGCCCATTTGTTCTTATCTTGTCCTGTTCCTGGAAGATCCCGGCCCATCTAAGAGTGCCTATCATCATTTCAGAGTTATGGTTTTCTCATCTTTTTGTCCTTTCATCTTTTATCCTACACAGCCCCCTTGTGCAAGTCAGTGGTGGGCGGTATCCATCTTCTGAGGGTGATGAGGCTGCTGGCACCCATCTCAAACTACACAGAGATCCTCCTGACCGCTCCCTTCTTACTGTCACGTGCCAGTGAGTTGAATAGAAACTGCAACAAGATGATTTGTCTCTATCTGAGTCATTTACAGTTCCCAATCATATTGTAAGACCAAAAATAGGTCTTTTGTTTATGCTACTTCCCTGTAGAGAACACTGCACAGATACTATAAAAGAAAGCTGATTTTGTGCTTTGGTGCTGACTGCAGCCATCAGCTCAGTCAGACCTTGAAGGGGTGGCAGAGATCTCACAGACCACCACCAAAGCTTGTACGAAAGGTCTTTATTGGTGAGGGAGGGATGCTGCAGAGCAGCACCAAGGAGGAGAGAAAAGAGAAGAGAGAGACCAAAAGAAAAGCACAGCCTTATATAGGATCAGCTAGAGGAAGTCTCAGAATGGTGACAGGATGGGAGAATAGCCAATAAAGAGTTACTGCTCTGCAGGAAGAGCCATGAGGGGCAGGCCATAAGTTTGAAATTTTCAGTGGATAATTGGGGCAGGGAGATGAGGTAAGTTTTGAGACTGGGAGATAAGGAGATGTCTAGTAGGCAACTCCCTGTGCTTGGGAAGGAACTGTAACTTGAAGAGTGAGACAGCTGGTCTTGGTCTGTTGAAAGCAGGAAGGTGCTATCTGGGGAAGGGGCTTTTCTGGGGCAATTACCTAACCTCCTGATCCCATCCTTTGTTTCTGTCTCTTATCTTATGCCATATTTTTCTTCTCAGGGTGTTTTTTGTTTTTTTTTTTTTTTTTGCAGTTTTTGGCCAGGGCTGGGTTTGAACTCATCACCTCTGGTATGTGGGGCTGGTGCCCTACTCCTTTGAGCCACAGGCACCGCCCTGCTGTAGTTTTCTCTGTCCCTACCAATTCCGCTCTGGGTTGCTCCCTTTTGCCGCACTGGTTCCTGACACATACAGCCTATGGCTAGGAGGAGTGAGAGTTACAAGAAACACCTGTAGCTCAGTAATGGACTACCTTCAGGGGTCCTCACACTTTTTAAACAGGGGACCAGTTCACTGTCCCTCAGACCGTTGGAGGGCCAGACTGTGGGCCCCAGGACGAGTCGGCTCCTAAGCACTATAGGCAGTGGCGGCAAAAACACCCAGTGGGCCGGATAAATGTCCTAGGAGGCATGTGGCCCGCAGGCCGTAGTTTGAGGATGCCTGACCTTAGTCAAAAGGGCCTGGGGAGGGATTTAGCTCACCTAACAAGCTCGAGAGATGAGAGCATTCGTGAATTGGCAGTCTACACCTGTGGTGTTGAGGGGCACAAGATCAGCCTTATAGTAGGCTGTAGGAGAAGGCAGTGGAGTGTGCCCTTTTTATCACGGACCTGCTTACTCTGAGTCTCCTCTCCTGCCTGCAGAACACCAGCACGGCATCTCTGCTGAGGATCACTGAACTCTGCTATAGACTGCTAAAGTTCTGTTCTTCTAAGACTGCTTTACTCCCTCAAAGACTCTCTCTCTCCCTTCTGCTAAGGTAAATAGCCCTCAGGCACTTCAGAGCGATTGTTCCTGAGCAAGGTAGCTTAGCAGTCTGTGTCAGAGCCTGAGACCAACCAGTCCTGGGCCCAGATAAGTGGCAAATGCCACTGACAAGAGTGTCAGAATTTTATTCATTTCTAGGGGTGATCACGCGCACTTTTGAAGGAACCCAGTATGTCACCACCTGGCTGCCCAGGGGGTAGCTCACACCCCTGCCTTTTTATAGCTGAATAATATTGTTTTGTGTAGATATGCCACATTTTGTTTATCTGTTCACCTATTATAGCAATTTGGATTGTTCTGCCTCTTGGCTACTGTGAATAATGCTGATGTGAACATGAGTGTGTCTGTCTGAGTCCCTGCTTTCAATTCTCTTGTGTACACACCTACAAGTGGAATTTCTGGGTCATATGATAATTTGATATTAAACTTTTGAGCATATACTTGGGATTCTTGTGTTTTAAAAGTTGCCCAGTTTTGGCCAGGCATGGTGGCTCACGTCTGTAGTCCCAATTCTCTGGGAGGATGAGATGGGTGGATTGCTTGAACTCACAGGTTCAAGACCAGCCTGAGCAAGAGCAAGACCCTGTCTCTAAAAATAGCCATATGTTGTGATGGGCAACTATAGTCCCAGCTATTGGGGAGGCTGAGACAAGATAATTGTTTGCGCCCAAGAGTTTGAGGTTGCTATGAGCTGTGATGCCATGGCATTCTACCAGGGGTGACAAAGGGAGACTCTGTCTCAAAAAAAAAAAAAAAAAAAAAAAGAAAGCCTTCCACTGGCTGGGAAGAGCTAGCCTACTCCTCCAGTGTTATAGCAAGTAGGCAGTCATCACAGGAAGAAGGCCTGGCATAGGGCCTGCAAAGCTACCAGCCAGAAGGAGGGATGACTGTTTCTGTGAGTGGCAGAAATTGTGCTGTTTACTTACAGCAGAATTGGGGAGGACATTGAGAAAGAACAGGAGGAAATGCTGATACACAGCTAAAGCAGTGGCAGTTGGACCCATCAGGGTCGCCATCTGGCCTGCTGTGCGCGATGCGAGTCCTGTCCAGTTCTGGGGTTGGCCTGCTTTGTTCCCCAGCATAGCCCATCATCTGGAGAGTTGCCTGGCACAAAGTCGTCTCCTGTGTTAACCAGTGACCCACCTCTTCAGCTGTTTCCAGAACAGCCTCTGTACTGCAAGTGGGTCAGGAAGGGAGAGAATCTTCCCTGGGAGGATGGTTGGCACTTTGTTGTCCACTGGCAGAATGCAGGGAGATGTTCGGGCAGTGCAGCTCACCAGGCATAGAGCGAGGGTCTCCCTGTGCAGGGTAGGAGATGTGGGCTGTGTGGCTGGGTGTGCCTGTGTACACATATTCTGCTTGCAGCAGGGTTTGCAAACCACACCTGTGGTCAGTCACTTTTTTTTTTTTCTTTTTTGCTTTAACCATAAAGCTTTATTGGACACAGTCATGCCCATGTATTGATATCTGTGGCTGCTTTGGCTCTGAAATAGCAGAGTTGAGGAGGTGTGTCAGAGACAGTGTGACCTGTGCATCTGGAAATACTTAGCATCTGGCCCTTAAAGAAAAAGTATGCTGAGGGGAATTTGGGGCAAGGATCCTAGAAGACGGTGTGTCTTGAAACCTTGAGAGCAGGGTTGCCATGGGCTGAGGCCCAGCTATGGGGAGCCCACACGTGCTCAGGATTGGTGAGGCAGCTTTCCCCTTTCTTTTAATAGCCGTTAAAAAAAAGAAAGAAAGAAAAGCTTTGGGAGGAGTATAAAGAAAAGACCACGAAGCTCATGTGGGACCGTTTTAGGCACATCTGGTACAAACCCTGTCCAGACAGAGGCACACCCCACATGGCCCACCCAGCGCAGGTGTGGTCCTGTTCTAGATTTTAAGAATTTGAGGTAGCACATTGAAATTTTTATAGGCCTAGTGTATGATTTGCCTGAGGAGATTCAAAGGGCTAATATGGTATGAACTATTAATTTGCTTTGACTAACAATATCAGAGCCATTTTTAACAGAAGGGACACTATTAAAAAATGTTCTGCTGAGTGTGATAATGGGACCTTGTAATCTGAGGTATTCAGGAGGCTGAGGCAGAAGGAGCGCTTGAGCCAGTTCAAGCTGTGGGTTGTCAGGGGTTGCATCTGTCAATAGCTACTACAGTCCAGTGTGGGCGAAAAAGGGAGACCAGTCTCAAAAAAAAGAAGAAAAAAGAGAAGAAAGGAAGAAGTTCTCTTGCTAACTTTTTGTTTAGAAAAGGAACTCTTTCTCAATATGAATAGTTTGGGAAATTAGAAATCTTTAACGTATAACTAGGACCCTGGCATTCTTTGGGGAGAGTGGAGCGTTTGGCTTGTTGCAGGTGAGGAATGCAGACTTTCAGTCTGTAAGGGACAATCCCAGTTTTGATTCACTCATCACATTCTTCATTAGCACCAGTCATCGGGTAAGCTCTGGACGTGTATTTATTTATTTATTTATTTGTCATTATTATTATTTTTTGAGATAGTCTCACTATGTTGCCCTTGGTAGAGTGTCATGGCGTCACATCTCACATCAACCTCTAACTCTTGGGCTTGGGTGATTCTCTTGCCTCAGCCTCCCAAGTAGCTGGGTCTACAGGTGCCTGCCACAATGCCGGTTATTTTTTGGTTGCAGTTGTCATTGTTGTTTGGCAGGTCCAGGCTGATTCAAATCCTCCAGCTCTGGTACATGTAGCTGGCGCCCTACCCACAGAGCTATGGTGCTGAGCCAACTTTTAATTGTGAAAAAGACCTGACTTCTGCCCATAGGGTTGGAGTGAGATCTAAAAGGCCACGCCTGTGTTTGCCAGAGGAAGATGAAAGGTATAAAGGGTGGCATCCAGGGACAGGCCTCAGAGGAGATGTTTAGGCCAGGCTTATTGAAAAAGGAAGAGGACCTGCCTGGGCGGTGCAAAGGCAGCCTTTCCACCTGAGGGAGGGAGAGGCCACTTTTATGTGGGGGCCTTAGGGGGTGGGCACATGGTTGCTTGTTAGGTTAGGGTCTTCTGGGGGGTGGCATTTGCCAGATCCTTTGTGTCTTTGTTTTAGGAGATGAGGAGGAGTGGAAAAGGGTTTTTTGTTTGTTTGTTTTTAATATATATATTTTTATTAAGTCATAAACACATAGATCGTGTATACATTAATGCATTTATGGGGTACAATGTGTTGATTTTATATACAATTTGGAATGCTTATATCAAAATACTTAATATATCCTACACCTCATTTACTAAATTCAGTGGTTCTCAACCTTCCTAATGCCCCGACCTTTTAGTGTAGTTCCTCATGTTGTGGTGCCCCCCAATCATAAAATGATTTTCACTGCTACTATATGAAGTATAGAACGTGCTACTACGTAAAGTATAGAACATGCTACTTCATATAGTAGCAGCGAAAATCATTTTATGGTTGGGGGTCACCACAACATGAGGAACTACAATAAAGGGTCGGGGCATTAGGAAGGTTGAGAACCACTGCCTTAATTATTTCGTTAAGACATTTATACATACTTAAAAGGGTTTGAGTGGGGCTGCATTAGGACCCCTAACAGAAGAAGCAGGTCTGGTAGGCTTTGATATTTCTTTTTTCTTTTTCCAAATGAAAAATTTTAATTCCGTTGCCAGGGCTAGAGTGCATTGGTACAATCATAGCTCACTGCAGCCTCAAACTCCTGCCCTCAAGCTGCCTGCCTCTGAGGTAACTGGCACTGTAGGCACTTACCACTCTACCAACCGCTTACTCATTTTTTTGGAAAGAAACTGTCAAATTATTTTCCAAAGTAGTTGTACCATTTTACATTCCCACTGGCAATGTAGGAGAATTCCAGTTATTTCACAGACTTGGCAACACTTTAAATTTTACCCATTCCAGTAAGTATGAAATAGTATCTCCTGTGTTTTCAGTTTGCATTTTCTTAATGAATAATGATGTACATTCTTTTATGTGATTATTTACCAACTGTTTATATTCTTTAGTGTTAAGTGACTATTAAACTCTTTTGCCTATTTTGAAAATTGGGTCATTTGGTTTCTTTTTCTGAAACTTCAGAGTGCTTTGGAGTATTATCTGAGTATGGGCCATTATCAGGCATGGAAATGTAGAGCGCTCTGTGCTACGTTGTGGATTTGGGCCATTATCAGGTGTATGACTGAAGAGTGCACTGTACTGTAATCTGGATATGGGCCCTAGTGATACGCGGAACAGGAGCGTGCTCTGCCCTTGATCAGATGTGTAATTGGAGACTGCTGTGTGGTACGTTCTGGACGTGGGTCCTTCATTACAAGTTTAACTAGAGACTGCTGTATGCTATATTCTGTATGTGGGCCCTTTATCAGGTGTGTAATTGGAGACTGCCCTATAGTATATTCTGGATACGGGCCCATTATCAGGTGTGTAATCATAGCGGGCTCTGTAGTACATTCTGGATATGGGTCCTTTATCAGATGTGTCATTGTGGAGGGCTATGTAGTATATTGTGAATATGGATCCTTTTTCAGATGTGTAATTGGAGAGTGGTCTGTAGCATATTTTGGACATGGTTCTTTTTCAGATGTATAATTGGAGTGCACTTTGTTGTATATTCTATATATTGGCCCTTTATCAGTTGAATTGGAGAGCGTTCTGTAGGACATTCTGGATACAGGCCCTTTATCAGGTTTGTATTTGGAGAGTGCAGAATAGAAATATGACAGTAGCAAGACAGCATAATATAAAATTGTAGCATATTGGCACCACGTCCACCTCTTGGTGCGCATTGCTTTGACTGTTTAGTCTTCAGTATTGTACTGGTATAGGCAGGTTTTATCTCCTATCACAGTTCTTCACCAGAAATGCTTCAGAACCTTTATCTTGCATATTTAGAATTTCTATTGAAAATTCTGGTTGGGTATGGTGGTTCATGCCTATAATCGTAGCATTTTCAGAAACCAAGGTGGAAGGATTGCGTGAGGTCAGGAGGTTGAGCTCACAGTGAGACTAGCTTGAGCAAGAGCAAGACCCTGGTCTCTACAAAAAATAGAAAAAAAGTA
This sequence comes from Galago senegalensis, assembly GCA_963575145.1. Classification (NCBI taxonomy): domain Eukaryota; kingdom Metazoa; phylum Chordata; class Mammalia; order Primates; family Galagidae; genus Galago; species Galago senegalensis. The sequence goes on along the minus strand of CAUYTI010158727.1, from coordinate 9,569 downwards.
GCCAGGCATGGTGGTGAGTGCCTGTAGTTCCAGCTACTCAGGAGGCTGAGGCAAGAGGATCGCTTAAACCCAGGAGTTTGAGGCTGCTGTGAGCTATGATGGTACCACTGCATTTTAACCCAGGCAACAGAGGGCCCCTCACCCCTCTCCAGCTCCAAAAAAAAAGCAAAGTTCCTCTGTTGTGTGGGGCTGATGTGGGTGCAACTGTTTTGATGCCCATTGAACGGAAACTTTGCTCAATTTTACTTCCAGTCGGAACAGTGTGGATTGAACCAACTCAGGTTTCTGTGGGGCTGTTGTTTCTGCTGTTTAAGTATTGTTCCTCTTCAATGGAGGACTCAAAAAGGTTAATTTTTTTCTCACAAATTGATGTGGACTGTCTGCCACAGCAGGCTTCATCTTTTAACATTGTCTTGTTCCTTCTTAAATGAGTTATCCAACCCTTCTGCCATCAAGGATCCAGGGATGGATTCCATGGAAGACAATTTTTCTACAGACCAGTGTGGGGAGGAGGCAGTGCTCAGGCGGTGATGGGAGCAAATGGTGGGGATGCTTTGCTTACCTCTGTGTGTGTGGCCTACTGGACCAAGGCCTGGGGGTTGGGGGCCACAGATTTAAGGCATTGTCCCCATACATTTTGTTTTTTGTTTTTGTTTTGAGTCCGAGGCTCACTTTGTCACCCTGTGTAGAGTGCTGTGGTGGTGGCATCACAGCTCACAGCAACCTCAGACTCTTGGGCTCAGCAATCCTTTTCCCTCAGCCTCCCACGTAGCTGGGACCACAGGCGCCCACCACAACCCACCACAACACCCTCGTAGTTTTAGCAACCGGGTCTCACTCTGGCTTAGGCTGGTCTGGAACTCCTGAGTTCAAGCAGTCCACCTGCCTTGGGCTTCTAGAGTGCTGGGATTACAGGCGTGAGCCACCACGCCCAGCTCTATAAACTTTTTGCAAACCATTCTGCCATTCAAGTTTTATAAATTTGAAGTGTTTTTGCTTCCATTGTACAGAATTCATGTTGCTCTCATGGGGCTCTTTTAAGTCTGACATATTTATCCTTTTTAGCCTCAAACTATACCTATTCGGACAGGATATGACAAATTACTGTCAGTTTACTTTGGCATAAAACAATTATGAAATCCAGTGTTTTCATAATGCATATTTCCCATGAATATTTTGAAGACCTGTTGTATTCTGATAAATTTTACGTGTACATTGGAAATGAACGCACATCCTGCTATGCCTGAGTGGACTGTTCTGTGACAGTAGTGGACAGTGGACAGTGCTGTCCAGGCTGTGTCCGTGCTCGTGTTCTGTGTCAGCAGTGGGCGGTGCTGTCCAGGCTGTCTGTGTCTGTGCTCATTTTTTGTCGCTTGTTCTGTTAATAGGTCACTGCCACACTGACTGTGATTGTGGATCCGTCTTGCAGTGACAGCAGTATTGCCTTCATGCATTTTGAAATTTTGTATAAGGATTATGTCCTTAAACAATTAACCTTATATCATTATTAAATTACCTTTTTTATTCCTTGTAATATCATATTTGATCTGAAGTCTACTTTGTGTGATGCTTATGTAGCCTATTAATATAGCCACTCCAGCTACCTTTGATCAGCATTAACATGATACATCTTTTTCCATTTTTTATTTTCACCTATTTGCATCTTTTTGGGGGGTGGGGAGAAACAGAGTCTCACTCTGCTGCCCAGGCTAGAATGCGGTGGCCTCAGTCTAGCTCACAGCAGCCTTAAACATGTGGGCTCAAGTGGTCCTCCTCTTTCAGCCTCCCAAGTAGCAAGGACAGCGATGTGTGCCACTACACCTGGCTAATTTTTTATTTTTAGTAGTGGCAGTGTCTTGCTTTTTTGCCCAGGCTGGTCGTGACCTCCTGAGGTCAAGTGATCTACCTGCCTCGGTCTCCCAGAGTGCTGGGATTATAGGTGTGAGCCGTGGCACCTGGCCTGTTTGCATCCTTTTATAAAGTGTGAGTTTCTTTTAGGTACTATGTGACAATTTCTGCCTTTCAGTTGAGGTGCATAGATAATTACGTATGCGTATTGATCAGGGGAATCTAATTAAAATTGACTGTTTTGTCAGTTGTTTTCTATTTGTACCATAGGTTTCTTTTTCCTTGGTTTGTTTTTTTTTTTTTTTTGGTCTTCTGATTATTTTTTAGTCTATTTCTCCTTTGTTGGCTGATTTGCTTATACCTCTTATCTTAGTAGTATTCATCTTTAACTTGTCACAGTCTAACACCAAGTAATAGACCACTCTGCCTATAGTATCAGAGCCTTCAGATAGCATGCTCTGTTTCTTTCTTCCCAGCTTCGGTGCTGTTACTGTCAGAATTTTACTTCTGCACATGTTACAAATCCCACAGTTTAGCATACAGGGTTTTGCTTTAAATTATTTATTTATTTATTTATTTTTTGAGACAGAGCTTCAAGCTGTCCCCCTGGGTAGAGTGCTGTGGCATCACCACTTATTGCAACCTCCAACTCCTGGGCTTAAGTGATTCTCTTGCCTCAGCCTCCCAAGTATCTGGGACTACAGATGCCCGCCACAGCGCCTGGCTATTTTTTGGTTGCAACTGTCATTGTTGTTTGGTGGGCCCAGGCTGGATTTGAACCCACCAACTCACCAGTGTATGTGGCTGGCACCTTAGCTGCTTGAGCCACAGGTGCTGAGCCTGCTTTAAATAACTTAAGGTTAACAGCATTTTTCTTTTTCCTTTTAGAACTTAAAAACATTATCTCATTGTTTTATAGGCTATGTTGTTTCTAATGAGAAATCTGCCTTTGTTTTTTTTTTTTTTGTTTGTTTGTTTGTTTTTGAGACAGAGTCTCACTTTGTCACCCTGGGTAGAGTGCTGTGGCGTCATAGCTCACAGCAATGTCAAACTCTTGGGCTTAAGTGATTCTCTTGCCTCAGCCTCCCGAGTAGCTGGGATTGCAGGCATCTGCCACACGCTTGGCTGTTTTTGGTTGCAGTTGTCATCGTTTAGCTGGCCTGAGCTAGGTTCGAACCTGCCAGCCTTGGTGTACGTGGCCAGTGCCCTAACCATTGAGCTATGGGATCTGAGCCAAGAAATCTGTCATCTTAACTTTTTTTTTTCTCATCATAACTTTTATCTTTGCATAATATATTTTTTATTTCACTGCTTTTAAGATTTATTTCTTCTGGCTCGGTGCCTGTGGCTCAAGTGGCTAAGGCACCAGCCACATACACCTAAGGTGGCGGGTTCGAATCCAGCCCGGGCCTGCCAAACATCAGTGATAGCTGCAACCAAAAAAAAAATAGCTGGGTGTTGTGGCAGGCGCCTGTGGTCCCAGCTACTAGTGAGGCTGAGGCAGGAGACTCGCTTGAGCCCAGGTGTTGGAGGTTGCTGTGAGCTGTGATGCCATAGCATTCTACCCAGGGGAATAGTTGAGGCTCTGTCTCAAAAAAAAAAAATAGATTTATTTCTTCCTTTCAATTCCAAGGTGACTTGAAGTCATTTTCTTGATATTCCTGGTCTTTGGGGGTTCATTAATCTATTAGAATTTGTGGGTTTATAATTTTCATTAAATTGGAACATTTTTTACCACTGTTCACTCAAGTGTTTTGACTGTTCCCCACTTGGTTGTGTAAACATGAGGGTACATGAAGGTGCTCCACGGCTCGCTCACGGTCTGCACTGTTCTGCTGGCTGTTTCCACGTCTGCTGTTAACATCTTCAAGTCACTCATCTCCTGCAGAACCTAATCTGTTATCCTCCACATTGTTTTTTTTCAACTCAGGTGTTGTAGTTTCATCTTTAGGTAGCAGATTCTTAAAGGGTCAGACAGTAAATATTTTCAGCATTGCAGGCCACAGGGTCTCTCTTGGCTGTACTCAAGTTTGCTGTTGCAGCTCAAAAGCAGACACAGATGGCTGGGCTCAGTGGCTCATGCTGTGATCCCTGCCCTCTGGGAGGACGAGGCAGGTGGATCGTCCGCACTCAGGAGGTCAAGACCAGCCTGAGCAAGAGTGAGATCCTGTCTGTGGTGGGCCCCTGTAGTCCTAGCTACTTTGGAGGCTGAGGCAAGAGAATGGCTTGAGCCCGAGGGTTTGAAGTTGCTGTGAGCTGTGTTGCCAAGGCACTCTACCAAGGGGGATGGTGTGAGACTCTGTCTCAAAAAACAAAGCAACAAGTAACCAGGTGTGATGGCTCACATCTATAATGCCAGCACTCTGGGAGGCTGAGAGGGGAGGATTGCTTGAGCTCAGGAGTTGGAGACCAGCGTGAGCAAAAGTGAGACCTCTCTACTAAAAATAGAAAAATTAGGCATTGTGGTGGGTGCCTGTAGTCTCAGCTACTTGGGACACTGAGACAGGAGGATTGCTTGAGCCCAAGAGACTGAGGTTATTGTGAGCTGTAATGCCACAGTATTCTACCCAGAGCAACAGAGTGAGACTCTGACAAAAAAAAAAAAAAAAAGAGCAGCATAGATGATATGTGGTTCTGGGCTGCTTTCACTGGAAGCGTGGCTGCTTGCTGTTCAGAGGTGCTGCTGGCCGTGCTTCTCAGGCTCTGTGTGATGACTGTCCTGTCACAGACACCAGACACTGTCATAGCCACCATGGGGCTCTGGTCTTATCCTTCTTTCTGGGCGCTGTGGACTTGCTGAGGGCGAGGAGTATTGCTGACTGCTCTTCTGGACCATGCTCCTGCACAGAGTGGGGTCAGCTTGGTGCTTGTTTTTGGCTCAAAGTAGATATGTATTTGTGGCTTTGTCCCAATAAAACTACTTGAAAAACAGGTGGGCAGGGCATGATTTGGTCTGTGGGCTCTGGTTTACTGTCCCCAGCTTCAGTTCAAGCCCTTGGTCTGCTGAGTTATTTAATATTTTTTCTGATCACCCTGTTGTAATTGTTCCCCCAGACCATTGCCAGTTCTACCTTGCTTGCAACACAGATCCCACATTACTTACAGGCTCAGTGCCTCTGGCCCCTACAGCATAGCAAATAAAGGTCAGTTATCTTACCCTCAGTGCCTCCAGAAACCGGCCATCCTTACATGTTCATACTTATCAGCGGTGATTCCCATCTGTCAGTTCACAGTCTGCTTGATAAGCCTCCCCTGCTCCCTGATACTTTCTTAAACCCTGTGTTTTCCGAGGTGCTCTATGCACCTTCCAAAACCATCGCTTTTCTGGGAAGCCCTGTTCAAGGCCTGCGTTCTGTAGGGAGCTTTCCAGGGGCCTCGGCGGGAGGTCCTTTCTCCTCACCCATGTCGCTGGGCATGCTCTTTGGAAGCTCCAGCACAGACTGCCTTCATTTCCTCTTTGTCAGACGCCTGTCTGTGTGTCCCTGAGGAGTTAAGGGGGGCGCCCTCTCCTCTGTGTCCACTGCAGTCCATGCAGAGCCCGACTCGGTGCTTGTTGAAGGGACGTGTAGTGATTATTGTTGGGGCAGGGGAGTGTTGCTCCCTCGATTCTCATTCCTCCTTGGGACTGTGTGTGCTGGCCTTCTGAGGAGGTGGGCTGAGGGCGGCTGCTGGGCCTCCCTACCCTTGGTGTTGACAGGGCCTGGCCACTCCCACCAGCCTTCCTGCTGCCCCTTCCTCACTTGCCTCTCACCCTTTGGTTCCACAGAGCTGCGGTGCAGCCCGGGGCAGTTTGCCTGTCACAAAGGTACTATCCAGTGTATCCCCCTGCCCTGGCAGTGTGACGGCTGGCCGACCTGTGAGGATGAAAGTGACGAAGCCGACTGTGCAGGTGAGTGTCTGTCAGGCAGCTGGGTGACTGGGCCTCTCCTGCAGGCGGGGGCAGTGTGGCCTGGTCACCGGGGCTGTCTCCACATGATGGAAAGTTAGTGTGAGCTGAAACCCTCCCTCTCTCTGTCTTCTTAAAAGTAGGTGCCCAACATAGGCAGATCCCAGTGCCTGTGAGATGGCAGGGCCTGGGCAGTGGGGAGCAAGTGACGTGTCCGGGCTGCACAATGAAGGAGGTGCTGCTGGCCCTGAACGTGTAGGGCTCTGAGAGTGGGCACCTGCCGAGGTCTCCAGCCCCTGCCCGCTCTGGCCTCACCTTGCGGCTGGCCCTGGATGTGTAGGGCCCTGAGAGTGGGCATCTGCCGAGGTCTCCAGCCCCTGCCCGCTCTGGCCTCACCGTGCTCCTGGCTCCTGATGTGGGTCTCTTTTTAGATGTGGCTGGGTGCCCCCCGCCCCCCACTCATTCGCTAGTAACCTCTCACTCCTGGGATTTCCCTGTCCACATGCAGCCTCTTACAGATGGAAAAAGAGGCCATAAAGGTCTAAGCCGTTTTCCGCCTGGGTTTTGCCCCAGCACCCTTGGGGAATCTGACATGCCCTACATGATGGTGTTTACTACATCCGTCGTCCTCAACGTGGATTGGCTGAGAAGTGCAGCTTCTGAACACACATGCACACACAGGCTTAAGACTCTGTGTGGTTCTGGGAAAGCCTCTAAGAGGAAGGTGTGTTACCCCAGCTTGAAAGTCACAGGCCTACACACTTGGTCTGTGTTCAGACTCCTTCCGTCTAGCAGAGGTCCTCTCAGCCAGCTTGACCGTCACTGACTCCCCCTCAGAGGCTTAGCGGACTGTCTCCTGTGCACACTAATTCATAATTTCCTCGCTGCATGCTTCCTGTATGCTGTTCTGTTTTCTTGGAGTTCCCTTATTCTGTTTCTGCTTAGACAAATCCTCCTGTCCCTCCAGGCCTGGCTCGGAGCTGCTGTGCTGAAAGGGCGTCTCTGGCCCCTCTGGCCGTGGATTGGCCACTGCCAGCCCTCCCTGGTCCTCTCTTACACCATCTAGAGCCACCAGCATGTCTCACCATTCCTGGGGGTCAGGCTGAGTTCTCCTTCCAGACCACAAGCTCCCTAATAGCAGGAGACTTTTGCCCTTCCTCAGTGGAACCTGGCATAGGACATGAAAAGTGTCCTGTGATTCCTGTAGACCAGTGGTTGAACTGGAAAAACCAGTTCATACCAATTAGAGGGATGGGGTCGGGCGTCAGATAGAGGAGGACATCTAAGCTTGGGATAGTCTGTGAAGGGGGTTCAGCTCCCAGATCAGAAGCAGAGATGGTTGGCAGCATTTCTCCAGTCTGTCTGAAGAGTGCTGTTCATGGGGCAGCGTAATTCCATCCCTGAGCCTGCTGCCCTTCAGACTCTGCGTTTCTGTGGGGGAGGTGTTTGAGTGGCGACAGCCCAGTCCCGAGCCCCTGGACAGCCTGTGTCTGGTGGCTCCTTCAAGGCCCAGTGTGTGGGACGCAGATGTCCCATGGTCAGTGAGCATCAGGCACCACGTGGATGTGGGTGGGAGTTCTGTGGCCTGCTCACAGGGTGAAACCTGACCTAACCTCCTGGAGAGAGAACCAAGCGGTTCTGGGCTGCTTTCACTGGAAGCGGGGCTCGCTTGCTACTCAGAGGGGCTGCTGAATTTGGTGAAGGCGAGGAACATTTCCAACTGTCCTTCTGGACTGTGCTCCTGGGCACAGAGAGGGGTCAGCTGGACCGGGCTCTCGCGCACAGTGGCGGGGGGGTCAGCTTGGTGCTTGTTTTTGGCTTGAAGTAGCATAGGTTGCCATGGTTTCGCCACAGACAAAAAATAAAATCTATCCTATAGAAGCCCAGGATTGCGAGTGGCCTGCTCCAGCATGGGAACAGGGAGGGCAGGATGATGAGGAATTGTGTGTGCAAACTCCTGGAGGTATAGCAGGGGTGGGTGGGGGGTGGTGGTGTTGGTGCATTGCTCTGTCAGGGCTCCCCTGGCCTCCCCTTGACTCAAGATCCTGTGTCTGCCCTGTGGTGTGGAGTGTGTCACAGTAGGGGGTAGGGGAGTGGCAAGCAGATTGATTTCTGGTGATTCTTAATGTTGGGATTCTGAGAAATTTAAGTTATAAAAATACACAAACAGGCCAGGTGTGTTGGCTCACACCCATAATCCTAGCACTCTGAGAGGCTGAGGTAGGGGTCATCACTTGAGACCAGGAGTTTGAGGTCACAGGAAGCTGTGATCGTACCCTGCACTCTACCCTGGGCAACACAGCGAGACCCTGTCTCTTTTATAAAAATACACACACATTATGGAATTCATCATCTTACTTTCCTGAATTAATGACTGCTGAAATTACATCCTTCCTTTCCTAGTTTACTTTAAAAGAAATTAAAAAAACATTGTGGATATAGACTCAAGTCCTCATTAACATCTCCCTGCCCCCCAACAAATAAAAAAAGAAGAAAAATCTTTGAGGGGAATGAAGGGAGCAGCTGATACTTCTGTTCCAAAGGGGCCTTGGTATGTGAGGAGCAGGAGTAAACAGCCCCATGGGTAGCCCAGTCCCCCTGTCTGATTACTTTAGACCATAAACATCAGGATTTCTAGAGCAACCACACAGGGTTATTTCATTGCCCTGATGAAAGCAGGCTAGGAAAGAGCATAAAAAATAGAAAACCATGGGACAAAGAAAATGAGAGAAGATGTAACAGCAAACCAGTAATTTCAGCATGCTTTGGAAAGGTGGGAATCAGTGGTGCGCTGGACTCAGCCTGGGCCCTTCCCTGTCCTTCAAGGGCTGGAAGGCGGGGTTGGTAGCCCAGACGACCCTGCCAGCAGGCCTCTGGACATCATTCGCCATGAAATACATCTCAGGACATGTAAGAAGTGGCAGGGAGACAGCGCCCTTTTTTCTGGGGCAGTGGTGCAGGTGCCTGGGCTCAGACCCAGGCTAGTTTTCATAGGGGCTCTGCGTTCTCCCCCTCACCAGCGTCTCAGGGCTGCAGAGCAGCTGTGATATTGGCAGCAGTGTCCTGCAGTTCCCTAACCTGTGGATGGCAGCAGTAGCTTCAGAGGTGAGATGGAAGGCCAGAGTGGCCACTTCTGCTCGCATTCTATCCTTGCTAGTTGTTTTGAAAACACCAGATTCTCCCTTTGAGTTTGAAATGGCTAGCATGGTTTCTGTTCCCCTAATGGAGCTGTAATTGATATAAATAGGAATTGACAAAATATGTATGTAATTTTTAAATGGTAAAAATTTATAACTTTATTAAGGGACATTAAAAAGGACTTGAATAAATAGGGACAGGATGTTCTCGGCTAGGAAGACTCAGTATGGTAAAGCTTCTTGTTGATCTTTAGTTTCAGTGCCTCTTTATTCTAAAGCCCCCAGAGTTTGATGGGGCAGTGTGACAAGTTCATTCTAAAATGTTGAGAACTGATCCTAACATTGGTAGGGCACTTTGAAGGAGGATAAGGACAGAGTACTTGCTCTGCCCGTTCAAGGCGCACTTTAAAATTGGCTTGTGGGCTCGGCGCCTATAGCTCAACCTGCTAAGGCGCCAGCCACGTACACCTAAGGTGGCGGGTTCGAATCCCCAGCCCGGACCCGCCAAACAACAATGACGGCTGCAACCAAACATAGCCGGGCGTTGTGGCGGCCGCCTGTGGTCCCAGCTACTTGGGAGGCGGAGGCAGGAGACTCGCTTGAGCCCAGGAGTTGGAGGTTGCTGTGAGCATGATGCCACAGCACTCTACCCAGGGGGACAGCTTGAGGCTCTGTCTCAAAAAAAAAAAAAAATAAAA